>RPOG01002955.1:12856-73993 GCA_008086565.1 Thalassoma bifasciatum | reverse complement strand
TCACCTCATTGACCCATATATTAGATCTATTATTAATACATTCCTGTAATTATTGTGGCTAATTTATATTATACAGTATTAATATGTACTGACAATAAGTAAAACTAACTTATATATTAAAGGTTAGCTGACTGGATTTTCTTTTACAAATCAAAATTGGAGAAGGTGTGTTGTTGTTTGTCTGTTGATTCTTTTTGCTTATTGTTTCCTTTTACATTTTTCAAAATACACTCTAAAAACTGAATTCTAATCAAAATCTTGTTTTTTTTCTTTTAGTAAAACTTCTCTTATTATTCTTTATATGAGCCACATTCGACAGACGAGTGTAGAGAAATGTCTTATTTTTAGTTTTTTAAGAACAAAAATGACGCCTGAATTGCTCGTAACAAGTCAAAAAAATGCTTCAACGAAATTTAGAGATATCTCCTCACACACACACACACACACACACACACACACACACACGCTGCGTCATTACCAGTCCTTCAGAGGGTTTGATGTTGGTGAGGTGAACCAGCTCCAGGTGTGCAGACTGAGAAACCAGCGGGTCTGACGACACACACACGATGTGCTCACACACTTCAGACAGAGTCTTACACTGCAGACGGAAAGAAGAAGAAAGAATCATTTAACAGCTGTACCTGTGGAGATTTACTACAAAAACAACCTGTTCTGTGTGTGTGTGTGTGTGTGTGTGTGTGTGTTTTCTGGATACAGGAGCTTGAATTGCTGTCACATAAGCTCCTGCTGCTCTTAACTCTGCTTTTATTACCCAGCTTTAAAAATGCGATCCACGTTTATTTCCAGAGAGAATGAAGCCGTACAGATGTTTCATCCACTGTTTTTTCACAGATCTGCCTCCACGCCGCATGAATAATGGAGGCCGGTTTAATTTGTGCTGCCAACAGCATTAAAAAAAAATGCATCAACGTAAAGTGAGGAGGGATATTTCCTGTGCACATCACATCGTCCGCTTTAAGCCCCATTTCCTCCGCTCAGAGCTGTTAGGGCTGAAAGTGCTGACAGGATATTTTATGGGTGATACAGCGCAGTGACAGAATGTTTCAGGAGAGTTTTAAAGGTAAAGTTTTATGCTGGAGTTTGAGCTGCACTCACAGAACGGTCTCTGAGGTTTGAAGGTGTCTCTGCAGGTCCAAAGATCTGCCCGTCGGGTTAATTAAAGACTCTAAACTCTCTGTAGGCGTGAGCGTCTGAGCAGAACTAACGTCATTAAAGATGTTTCTGTTACAGCTGTTACTGAAAGACATGATTAGAGGCTCAATTAGTTACAGCTGCTTCTGACCAATCAGAGCGTCTGCTGTGAAATCAGTTTATTAAAGTGAAGCTGAACCAATGAGGAAAGACTGATTTTACCTCATATCTGTAAATTAGTTTCTTTTATTTTCTGTTCATTTACTTTCAAAGACTTTCTAAGTGATCTTGGTATAATCTTGTTATTCTATTCTGTACCCAGGATCTGTTGTCATTTGTTTTACACACACGTCCTTTAAATGTAAAACTGTTGGACAGATCCTTTTTTCCTGTTCAATTTTTTTTATTGCCCCTTTTTGAGCTTAGTCTTTTTTAAACTGTTTTGTATTTTATCTTTTTTTCACTTAACACAATTAAGAATATTTTGCACCACATTGTTTTTAAAAGATAAGAGTCAAAGATGCTCTTTTTGGTTTTCAGTCATTATAACTAAAAATATGATTTAAAAGTCCAGTTTAGAAATGGAAAGAATTGTATTTTAAGGTCAGATATTTGACTTTTTATCTCAAAGTCTTTTTTTCCTCCAAATTTTGCCTTTTATTTAATAATGTCGTCTTTATTTGTCATAATTCTAACTTAAGATTTTGACTTTTTATATCACAATTTCTACTTTTCATTCAAAATGTTGATGTTGTACCTGAAAATTTTGACCTTAAATGTGAAAGTTTAGACTTTTTTCACATAATGTTAAATTGATTTCTTAAAATTTGGACTCTCATCTCAAAATTTTGACTTTTCTTCCTCAGAATTTTGTCTTTACTTCTCAAACTTTCACTTTTTATCTTAAAATATTGACATTTTATCTAAAAGCTATAAACAATTCTTACCTTCAGTTTTCATCCTGACATTGGAGTAAAAGCTTTTGATGTAATTTTCTGTCAAGTTTGTAAATGTTTCTGTACATTGTGGAAACTTCACTGAATCTTGATTTGAAGAAAATCATGAAGTGAATTGAAATCACAATTAGATCTTTTTCTAAAATCTTTCAGCCCGATTAACAGCACTAAAATGTTTTGTTTCTAAACGTTGTTTCTGTGGTGAGGTTGGATTTTCCCAGGGGAACACAAATGCAGCACGCAGACCGAAAGTCTCTGTCTCCAAGTTTAGCAGTGAGACATAAAATCTGTTTTGTTACTTTCAGAAAAAAGGATTTCTTAGAGTAGTTTTAAAGATTAGATTTGAAATCACGTCTTTGTGACAGTAGGTGAAAGCGCTCATGGGAAATGTAGTCTTCATAGTCTAAGTCTTTACACTGCAAAAACAGAAATTTAAGCAAGTCATTCTGTCTTATTTGTAGCAAAAATTGTCTTATTGTTCTTAATTTGAGCCACATTCACCAGACCAGGTCATAAAAATGTCTTATTTCAAGTTTTTTTAGACAAAAATGAGGTGTAAATTGCTTGTAACACGTCAAAAAAATCAGCCAATGGGATAAGACGAATTCACCCGGGAAGTTTCTTGAAATTATAAAGATGTCTTAAAACAAGAATCTTTTATCTTATCCCATTGGCAGATTTTTTTTTACTTGTTACAAGCAATTCATGTCTCATTTTTGTCTTTAAAAAACTTGAAATGAGACATTTTTATGACCTTGTCTAGTAAATGTGGCTCAAATCAAGAATAGTGAGACAGATTTGACTAAAAATAAGACAGAATGACTTGTTTAGGTTTCAGTTTTTGCAGTGTAGCCAGTGTTTTTAAGCCTTTAACTTGTGTCTTAGTTTTAATTTTGAGTTAAGCCTTGAAAGATGCTTTATCTGATTCTTAATGTTCAGTGTTTATGTTTCAACATTGTGCAACAGTTCGGTTTAAGTTTCTGGTTGTTAAATTTGGCTTCGACAAAGTTTTACAGTAAAATTTGAGGACAGATTTTTCCTGTAGCTGAAACTTTTTCTTCTATGTTTGACATAATGTGCAAAATGGAGAGTTGTTGCTGCAACAATAGACGTCTTTGAGGGCAGAAAGTTGACAATTGGAGGATCAAACTCAGGAGTTTTTTCTGACGCTCCATTAATGACAGCGGTGAGTTAGACACAGATATTAAACAATTAACTCTGGAGGTTTTTCTACAAAGTCTCTGCTTTGCTGCTGTTTATGTTTTCTCGTCAGTCTCAGTAAATCACTCCTTGGCCTGAAGCTTCATCTTCATCTTTTAATCCTCTCTTGTAACTATTGGCAAAATTAAAATCCACATATTTTCCCAAAAAGACCCAAAAACTGGAGGATCAACAGTGAAGATCTGTTCCAGCTGGGGATTAAGTTTTATTGTTTGGAGAGTTTTAGTCTGAGTAGGTGTGAGGAGATAAAATCTGCACAAACACAGAAACATTTCTGTCAACAAACGACAGAAAAAAAGAAAAAGAAAGAAAGAAAAAGCGAACGACAGCTGGAGCAGGACGAGGAGAAACTCACCACATGAAGGATTTTGTTCTCGGTCTCAAACACCGTACAGTCCTGAGGGAGAGACAGAATTTAATGTAGCAGGAGCAGAACATCCTGTCATAAAGAGCTCACACACACACACACACACACGTCTGAACCCTTCACCTGCACAGTCTATACCCTCTTAGATAAAAACACACCCACACACACACGCAGACACACTGATCTTTTATTTACACACACACACAAACACACACAGAGGCTGATGTAAGGACATAAACACAGAGTCTGAGGAAGAGTCTGCAGGACGCCCACACACACACACACACACACACACAGGGGAATGTGACAACCGTGGCAGATGCACACACACTTAGAGAAGCATGCAAACAATTGCTCACACACACACACACACCTGCTGTACGATGGTGGTGAGCTCCAGGCAGAGCTGAATGACATTATTCCGGGTTACTGAGTAGTCTGCCACTGCAGCAAACGGGGACCTGCAGGGAGCAGATAACACACACACACACACACACGCATTTTTAAATGTTTCTGCAGCGTTAGATAACACACAGGCGAGACGGACAGCAGCATTGTTAAAAAACACACACACGATAGAATCACACACACAAGTTTAGACTGTAGATCAGTTTTATGACGAATCCATCTGAGGAAACTTTCTGAATAAAACACAAACTCTACGATGTTGATATCACTCATGTTCTGGTTTTGAAAAGAAGATTATTGAACTGTTCAAACTCTTTACTCTTTCTCAGGAGTGATTCACAAATTAAATCAAAGTTCAACTTTCTAAAAGTGATGACACAAATTAAAGGCGTGAATCTGAGGTCTGTTCTGTTTTCCTCATTCACAACAGTTTAAACTCTTGAAGAAGGATTTAAGTGATTGATTAAAAGCTGACGAGGAAAATCTATAAATACTGGACGAGCTTAAATTGCTGTTCCATAGAACATACTTTTGAGAGTCAAGACCAAGACAAAAAAATCCATTTCTAAAACCATGATGAGGTCAAACAGCCGGAGAATTCTTTCAATCTAATTTTCTTTTGAACACGCTGACAGAAAAAAACAAGGCGTCTGCAAATCTTCCAAATTGCAACATGCAAAATTCTTCAATCTGTGATTTGTTCAACTAAATTCTTGAAAAAAAAAAAAGTCCTTGTGTTTATTTAAAAGCCACTGATAAGTTCGTAAGTATTGTAAACATGTAAATCAGATGTTTCTTGTATCTGGTGAGGCCTAAAGAAAATGTTTAGATGTTTTTCTGACTGAAATAAAATGAACTGGTCTCTGAATTTGCAGGCGTTTGACACATAACAGTATTAATTCTTCAGGAATAGTCAGAGTAAAAAATCAGTGAATTATCGTCACATTAATTAGGTTGAATAAAAACTGAAGCCTCCAGCAGATGCCCCGCCCCCTGGTGTCTGGCTGCAGTATAGGTCATAAGCCCCGCCTCCCCATGTATTCCAGATATGAGCCGGGAAAACTTTAAAAAATTACGATACCTGGTAGAAACGTTTCTCTCATCCTTACTCTAAGGTGGTATGATGATGTCATCTGGCTGCATGGTGTTCGGGTGTTTTTTTTTCTGAGAAGTTAGTTTCTCATTAGTTATTGGACGTTAAAAACCGCGATATAAGTTTCGTTTTACGATAGTTGACAGCTGCCGTTCATGAGTAGTTTTTATCGGGGATATAAGAAACTTCAGGAAAGAGCCAAAAGGAGACTAAACCTTCTGAAGAAGAAGAAATAAATATTTTTATTTCTCCTTTTTACTTGGCTCCACCTGAAATTCTCTACTGCGCAGACTCTGGCTGCACAATGGCGGCTAGAGAAACAGGGTTTTTTGGCTTCAAAAACGTAGAACTGTGACAGGAGGAGCCACGCTGTTTATTCTATATACAGTCAATGGTTTTGTCTGGTTTTGATGGTAACAACACTGGTATGAAGCAGTAAAAGTGTGTGAGTCCTGAGTGAAGTGTTTCCTCTGGTTTCTGCTTTAGGAAACAAACAAAGAGAAAAGAGTAAAGTTGTTGCCTGAGTCTGGAATAAGCTGTGAGCAGAGTTATTGGTCCTCTGTGGATTTATTATCAGTCTTTGTTTGTTTCCATCGTCAGAGTTTCCACTCAGCGTTCTGGCTCTGCTCTGAAGTCAGCGTGAATGAAACCTTTGTGTTGCCGTAGTTGAGGGTCTCTAAAGCCCCTTTGTGCAAACACGTTGTTTACAAATGAGGCCTCGGGTGGATTGTAACAGAATAGAGTATTCAGGTGTGAACAAGGTGTTAACGATAAGGAACATGCTGCAGCTAATGGAGCGCTAATGACTGCACACACACAGGAAACGCATCACACACACTTAAAAACACACACACACACTTCACAAGTTTGCTTCATTGTTCTAAAGACCCAGATTGAAATTCGGCCACAGCCTCCAGTGTATGCTGCACTATCTGTGTGTGTGTGTGTGTGTGTGTGTGTGTGTGTGTATGATTTGGGTCATTGGTATTGAGGCTGTGTGCTATATATAAGCAGGACCTAAGGCTACACAGACTGTTTGCGAAGTGTTACGCTCTCATCCTCAAACAACGAGCAGGAAACTGAGTTTTTAAAGCGTCTAATTATGGCAAAGAGGAAATGAAAGAACTTTAAGATCCGGAAACTTCTCAACATGGAGACAAATTCCATCATTACTGTCATTTCATTAGAGAATATGAACGAAATCAAAAACTTTTCTGTCTCTCATGGTTAGTGGTTGGATGAAGACATTTTAAACAACAACTGTGTTTACTCTTTTTAAATCATAATGACAACAGAAACTTCCAGAATGACCCTGATGAAAAGTTTCCATCCCCTTGCATCTTTCATCCAGTGCTGCACTGACATTTCTGGATTCTGAGTCATGAGGAAAGAAAAAGAATTGTCAAAGTTTCTGCAGGAAAAGTGAATCCAACTGTATAAAAGAGGAAAGGGATATAAAAAGATATCCAAGGAACTGAGGATGCCAATAAGCAGAGTTCAAACTCTAATGAAGAAGTGGAAAATGAGGGATTCTGTTGAAACCAAACCACNTTGAGATAAATTGTCAAAATTTTGAGAAAAAGAAATCCAAATTTTGAGATAACCGCCGCAACACACACACACACACACACACACACACACACACACACACACACACACACAAATAAATTTGAGGGTAAAGACATATTTCAAAATATTTAGACAAAAGGTCAAATTTGGAATAATTAAGTCAAAATCTGAGATATAAAGTCGGATTATGAGATTTTAAATTCAAATTCTTGAGATAAAAGTCAAAATTAGCAAAAGGTCAAAGTTTCAGATAAAAAGTCAAACCTTAAGAAAAGACAGATATTTGAGATTAAGAACAAAAAATTGAGGAAAAAAAATCAAGACAAAGTTCAAATTTGAGATAAAAAGTTGATGTTTTAGAGACGACGTCATAGACTTGAAATTAAAAAGTGAAAATTTTTAGACGAAAAGACAACATTTGGGTCCTGCCATTGGCTACAGCAGAATAAAGTGAAGGTTCTGGAGTGGCCATCTCTCAGAGGACTGGAGTTATAGTAACTCGGTGAGACCCCTCTAGAGTTTGGACGTCAAGTACGTTCTGTCTCGTTCTTAAATGTCCTTGACCTCCGAAAAAGCCAAGAAGAATGGTCAGTTTTACCATCTGAGAAAATAAAGACCCTCATCCACAACCAGCACAAAGACTTCAAGCTGTCACTGATGTTAAAGGGGAAATATTCGCTGTTAAGGATGAAAAAAAACATCATCACTTTCTCCACCTCCGTCCTCCTCGTGTGTTATTCAGTCTCTCTGCAGCTGCCGTCTGGGACGCCTGATTGGCTCGGGGCGACTTGACTCTCAGGACGTTTTCTCCCACTTCCTGTTCCTCCTCACTTTATTCCTCACAGACTCAACTAAACGGTTTCCCTCCCGCGCTCCTCCTCCTCCTCCTCCTCCTCCTCCTCCTCCTTAACTTCCACCTCGTCTTCATTTCATTACATCTTTAAAATGTGGGGTCGTCCTTTCAGGCGCAGACGTTAAAAACAACCTTATAAACGCAGCTTTGAGAAACTTCCCGCTGCGTCATATTGATTTCCTAAACACCACTCAGACTTTCTCTCAATGATTGATTCAAAATTTCTCCATGCACTTCATTAAAAAACAGGCAAAAAGACGAAGAAGAGGTGAATCACTTCGGCGTTTTTAAGCCCTCAGCGATCCCAGAGGGCAGGTTATTAATTCAGAGTAAAGAGAGAAAACGGAGAGGAAGAGAAAAGCTGCAGGTTTTAGTCATCGATGCTTTAACAGGAGGGTTTTCCTCCTGCACAGACGGGTTGAGAGAAAGAGACGAGTCCGAGGACACCTCAGAGTGTCAGTCTTTTATAGCCTCTCGTTTGTGATTTAGCCTTTAGCTCCTGTCTTTAAGCCTTAGGTTCATAAATAAATAAGAACTAAAAAATTTGTCGGCAGGAAAAAAACCAAATCAGTCTCTTTATGTGCAGAAATTGTTTGGAATTTTACAGTTTTGTACTTTACCTAAAAAGTGTAAAATGACTGTAAGAATGTGGGATTATTAATCATTAAATGAGGATTTTAGTTTTTCCTGTGTGCTCTGAAATCACTTTTCCACGTCTTTAAGATGCAGCAGATGAATCCAGGAATCTTCCAGCTCGCAGCAGCTCGTGCTTCAATAAAATATTCATCTTGTTTTACTCGCTCACTTGTTATTCCAAAGCAGAGGGAATCAATTTCCAGAAGATGAGGCTTCATTGAAATAAAAGCTCTGATTGGATGATACGCGTGGAGGATTCAGGAACACGGAGGAGATAAAAATAAAAAAGTCTGAGCACAAACGTCTCAGGGATGAAGACTTTCTCCCTCCTTCAATGTCGCTTTGCCATTTACAGTTGCATCACAGCGTGGGCGAACGCATGTGTGTGTGTGTGTGTGTGTGCTTGCATAAGTGTGTGTCTGCGAGTGTGTGTTCAGCGTGAGAGTGCGTGGGTGTTTTCTATGAGTCTGAGTGGCTGCGTGAACGCCGCTTCTCCGTACGCTCCCGTGTGTCTGCGTGGCCCCGAGGACAGATGTGGGAAGCCCGACATTTCGAGAAGCGAGCGACGAAGACCTTTAGCTCTGGATGTGTGTGTGTGTGTGTGTGTGTGAGAGCATGTGAGTGTGTGTGTGCGACAACATGTGCAGGAGATCGAGTCAAGTCATGAATAAAAGAAGCGACAGAGAGACGGAGGGACGCGGTGAGAAAAAGGTCTGACATTATCCCTGAAGAAAAAACAGATTTCTGAGAAGATGTCAGAGAGAGAGAGAGAGAGAGAGAGAGAGAGAGAGAGCTGTGTTTGCAGAATGAAGATTACTGTAACACACCAACTGTAAACACATGACAGACACTCAGATTAAAGATGAATGACAGCAACAAAGGGGAGATTTACGCTCTGCTTACATAAATATTTATGGATAGAACGATGATGGAATGATGGATGGGAGGAAAGAGAGAGAGAGAAAGAAAGAGGGGGGAGGATGTGAAACAAAGAGCTGAGCATGTGCTTCAAACACTGAGAGAAACAGGAACCTCGGGGTTAAGATGTTACGTTCACTAAAGCTGTTTATGCACCGACAACTGTTTGTTTTTTTTAAATCAATAGCGTCATGTAAAGTCATGTCAAACCAACAAACAATCACCAACAACATGTCAACTCCTCGGTTAGGAAAGTTGCTATTTGCTGTCCCAGAAATTGCTTAAAGTTGCTAAATAGCGCCGTTGCTTAATCTTCACAATGGGCCTCATTCACAAAATTGGTGCCTAAATCATTCGTACGAACGTTTGACGCACAAACCTGTGATTCATCAAAGTTTTCTTACCTGAATTTCTTCTTACTTTGTGAACAAATGTAGAACCTCCTCAGACCATGAGTACGCACAAATAATGAATGATCAGCTGTTTATATAACTTAAAACAGAGACTCTTTTCACTAAAAACATAACATTTTAAAACTACTTTCAGCAAAAGCAAAAAGCCTTAAATAGAATTCATTAATAAAAACTGTGCATTGGCTAAATTTATCAAATAACGATGAAACTGACACATTTTCATCCTCATCATGTTTATAATGTTAAATCTTAAATAAAATACTTAGTTTAGATTAAAAATAGAATCATGTGCATATCAGAATGTCACATTATTTTATGTTGATTAAATCGTCGACTGCTCTGACAGTTTCATAAAGTTGTACAAACTGAATGAAGATGTAAAGTAATTTGCTTCTTCTTATGATTTTGAACATTTTCTGAGTAAATGAGCGTGTTACCTGTCCAGCCAGGCCAGCAGGCTCTTAGCAGCAGTGATGAGGTCGACCACCGAGGTCAGCAGGTCGTTGGGGAGTCGCCGCGAGGTCCTGCTCTCTGATTGGCTGCTGCGACGGCGGCCGGAGATGAAGTTCTGGAGGTTTTTAGCCGAGGCGCCGAGTTTGTGAGCGAGAGTCCGGACGCTTTCGGTCTCCAGGCCTGAGTTCTACACACGGATGAAAACATATTTCTGAGAGAAGAATTATGTTTTCTAACAGATTTCAGTAGTTGACCAACATTTCAAAGTTTTTAGGTTCATTATTTTTTAGTATTTTTAATTTGAGCACCCAAAAATGTCAGGTGGTGCAACCAAATATATGAAAATATATTTATATGTTCCTGTTATTTTTTCTGTGTGAAATTATTGGCAAGTATCTCTCAAGTGTCTGTAGTGACTCATACATTTTCATTTTGTGTGTTTCATTTCTTTTATTTGTGAATAAGATAAATAATTTGATGTTAAAATAACATTTCACATTATTACATTGGTTGTTCCACCTGACATGGAAATTGTTCCAGTCACCAATGAAGTGAAAAAACCTTTTTTATCAGTATTTCAGAGAAATCTACAAACTTTTCCACTTGGTCACAAATGTCATTTGGGCTCCTCTGGCTGATGCAGTTTCCTGTTTCCTGTTTTATTCTCTTCACTTTAAAATAAAAGTCTAATGTTACGGTTGCACCACCCTGACATTTGACAAGGTGAAAATTACGGGACAAAAGTTTTTTACATTTCTCAACAGCTTTAAAATTCTTTTTATTTGCAAAGAATGTTTTATTTAAAAAGGTTCAAGCATAAAATAATGCCACTGTATTTTTAATTTCCATTTACAATAACTGACATTCAATTTTTAGAGTTTAATTACTGTGGATACTTGTCAGGACGGTTGCACCACCTGACATTTTGGGGGTTTGAGGAACCAAAACACAAAAAAACATGTTATATTTTAATAGTTTAAAGATGTGTTCAAATAACACAGGTTTCATAGAATAAAGAAATACATGTGATGAAATACTCAATTCATGATGGAAGNCACACACACACACAAACACACACAGAGGACTGATCTTAAAGGAGGTTAAAGTGATTCTCTCTGTCTCTGTTGCTGATTGGATGTTATGAGATGCAAAGTTCTAATGCGGCACAGAACAGTTTACTTGCTGCAGTCTATTACACCGAGCATTAAAGCAGCACACACACACACACACACACACATCAGCAGCTGCAGCAGTGTACGGTGTGATGCTGATGCTGATGATGATGATGATGAAGATCTGGACTCACCAGAGCACACAGCAGGTCCACGGCCTCCAGAATCAGCTCCTGGTGTCCGATACGAGAAACTCCCAGCTCCTCCAGCTCAGCGTGGCTGATCCTCAGCAGCCGCTCGCCACACACACCTCCACGCTCAAACACACACACGTACTGCTGCAAACAGTCGTCCAGACCTGAAAAACACACATTTCATGGTGATTCAGACTCAGCTCAAACTGCTCAACTATTCTTCAAACTCCAGATTTTAAACCTGCAAACACAAACGTTTCAGCGTTTTTGTTCACGACCATGATTCTCTGTTTCTGTCCTGATGCAAACTCTCCTCCAAAGCTCATAAACGCTCCGCTCTGTGGATCTGCTCGTTTCTAATTTAGCCTCTCGCTGCGCTGGACAGATGGTGTGAAGTGAATCTATGAGTGAAAAACATCTGCCTGCTGTATCTGAAAGAAGAGTCAGTGACAGAGTCTTTCTGATACAAAACACATTCAGCAATAATGGAAATTTTCATTTGTCTTCTTACAACCTCATATTCAATTCACCACAAAGATATTTATGCTTCAAACTGATAAACTTTATTGACAGGTTCATGTTTCACTGTTTCATCACTTTTCCTTGGAGCTGGAATTTCAATGGGAGACAGGTCTGGACTGCAGGCAGGTCAGTCTAGTAGCTGCACTCTTCTACTACGGAGCCACGCTGTTGTAACAGGAGCAGAATGTGTCTGGGTTTATAGGTTTGTTTCCATTTCTCTTGGATATGCGCAAAATTTTAATAGCACCATAAAAAACTGGTAAAACTAAAATATCACTAAAATGTTTTTACCCTTTCATGAGGTGTTTTTTTTGGATGTTCATTCAAATATATCGCAAAAGCACAATTGAAACACTTTTCCCTCAATTATATGTCACAGGACGTGACGTACCTGGTCATATGATCACTTCTCTGTGAGTAAACATGGCGCTACGTTTGGACAGAGGAGGAGACGGAGACTTTTCTCGCAATTATTCTCGAGAAAAAATATAACAGCCATACTAGACAGCAAACAGAGGAATGCAGAATGTTATAAGGAGATAGAAACCTACATGCAACAGGTTTGAGCGTCCATGTTCCAGCTGTTTACTTTGCTGATATATTCGGAAAATCGCTTTATTTTGAGAAAAACTGTGATGGAAACTCAGCTTTTGTCTTGCTGAAATAATCAGGGACGTCCCTGAAAAAGACAAAGTGTCTTGGATGGCAGCAGATGTTGCTCCAAAACCTGTTTGTACCTTTCAGCATTAATGCTGCCTTCACAGATACTGGGACAGTTACCCATGATGCCATGGTGGCGGCGGCGTTTGTGTGTGTTGTTGATGTGTGACTTTGTCTTTGCATGGTAGAGTTTGAACTGTCACTTGTAGATGTAGTGATGAACTGTGTTAACTGACAATGGTTTTCTGAAGTGTTCCTGAGCCCACGTGCTAATATCCTTTACACAATGATGTGGGTTTTTAATGCAGCGCCGCCTGAGGGGTCAAAGGTCACGGCCATTCAATGTTGGTTTTGGGCCTTGCTGCTTATGTGCAGAGATTTCTCCAGATTCTCTGAATCTTTTGATGATATTATGGTCTGTAGATGATGAAATCCATCAATTCCTGCAGTTGTTGACAAAGTTGAGAAACATTGTTGTTAAACTGTTGGAGTGTTTGCTCACGCAGTTGTTGACAAAGTGGTGAACCTGGCTCCATCTTTGCTTGTGAAGGACTGAGCCTTTTGGGGATGATGCTCCTTTTATACCCAATCATGACACTCACCTGTTTAAATCCACCTGTCCAAGCTCAACAATGAAGTTTATCAGTTTGAAGAAGAATAAATATCTTGTCTTTGTCGTGTATCAGAATGAAAACAGATTATACAGGAAAATCGTTGGGGTTGTATATCAAGTCGTCTTAAACTGTCGTACAGTGGCTTAATGTTTGTTTGTGGGTGTTTTTATGTATTTCACTGCCTGTAATCATTTCTGCTCCTGTGGAATAAGAGGAAACACTCATCAGTCAGACAGAGATTATGGGCTTTAGGAACAGGAGGAGAATCTAATTCCAGCGCCACCATCGCTCCTCATGACTCCTCTTTAAAGTCCTCTGATGGATCAGACGCTCCTGTCTGTCTCAGCTCGGAGCTTTTTCACCTCTCAGCCTCCGTCTGCAGGGAAACACTCTCTCTCTGCTCAGGAAGACGCTCCACACGTTCTTCACTTGTTTCCGTCTCGTCTGATGAAACAGCAGCTGCTGTCTAACGTTTCTAAACCTGCATCTTGTTGCGTCTTGTTTTGCAGATTGTTCCTGAGCCGGAGGAGGACGAGGGAGGAGTGAGAGATGATGTTTGTTTTCACAGACACCTCAGGGCCAAACGAGGAGTTTTAGCTCTGCTTTTGTTTTCCTTTTCACGCACGACTGAAAACATTTCGCTCGATTTATGAGCGCGATGTTCCACACTGAAAACGTCTCACCCAGAAAAGAAGTAAAGAAAGAGTGAAAACAGAGAGTTTCTGTTTCTTTATGCACAAGATGTTTACAATGTTTTTTGCAAGATCTGTGGCAGATCTTTATGGAATCTAAACAAACTGTGACAAGATCTTAATGTAAAAAAGATCTTTGCAAGATTTTAACAAAAGTGTCACAAGATCATTATAAGATTCAAACAAACTGTTTGTTGATCTCTAAGAATAAATCATAAGATCTTCTTGTTTACAAAACAGTCAAAAGATCATGATAATACGTTAAAAATGTTGCAAGATCTTATTAAAAAACAAAAATGTGTCGGAGGATCTTTACAAGAAGTTTACAAAACTGTCACAGGATCCAAACCAGATCATTGCAAGATTTGAACAATCTGTCGATTCATCTTTAAGAAACTTTTACAAAACAATCGAAGGATCTTTACAAGATGTTTACAATATTTTTGCAAGATCTGTACCAGATCTTTAAGAAACCGTAACAAGATCATTGTCAATAATGTCACAAGATCTTTATAAGATTTTTTGCAAAATTAATGCAACTGTCAGAAAATCTGTACAAGATTTTTACATCTTTAAGAGACTTGGGGAAATTATGATGTCATCACATAAGGATCTCCTAACTGGCCTCAAACACCGAGGTCTGCCTTTAGCCCCGCCCCCTAAACAGCCTCCAGAGAACTGGCCAATCAGAGAGAAGGAGGAGCCTTAAAGAGACAGCGGCTAAAATCAAATTTCTAAACACCAGGAAGAGAAAAAGAGACTTTTTTTTGTGACGTGACGCGTTACTTTGGTCATTTACAAGCACAAACTTTTAAAGAAACCTGATTTTCTGACTGAATCCAACCTCAAACTGTGATCGGAGCTTCAGAGTTAATCAGACAGGACAGCTCCGTGATTGGCTCTCTCCCACACAAAGGTTACAGCTCACCTTACCCGACCTGGATGAGAATGATGTGGACGTTTATTACCTTAAACACCTGAAAGTGAAGCCGAGCGGAGAGGAGCCACCCAGGTAGGAAGATTACTCTCTGCTGGGTTGTATAACGTCTGTGATGTGAGTGGGACGGACTCTTCAGATCTGTGAGTGTGTGAGTGTATAAGTGGGTGGGTGCGTGCTTACTTGACGTGTGTGTGTGTGTGTGTGTGTGTGTGTGTGTGTGTGTGTGTGTGTGTCTGGCCTGGCCGAGGTTTGCTGAGTCAAAGGAAAAGCAGATCAAGACAGAGCGGCTCAGCTGCAGCCCCTGGCTCCCAAAACAATGAATGTATCCAGCTCCAAACCTCTTAACAAACAGCCAAGTGGCAAACACACACTCACACACACTTTAACGCACACACACACACACCTCTGAGGAATGAGCATTGATTTCCCCCGCCTCAAGTCCTGGCTTTATAATACACTCATCTATCATAACCACACTAACAAAGATGGGGAGAAAACAGGAGGAAGAAGGAGAGAGAGGAGCTCGTAAAGCAGCTGTTGGATCGCATGCAAACTATGTCACACACACACACACACTCACACACACACTCACACTCACACACACACAGATTCCATCCCTCATCAGTGACGTGCAAACAGCATTTGTCGCTCTCTGCCTCCTCGAGTGGAAACGAAGCCTCCACCTCCAAACGCCGACAGTCAGAGACATAAATCTGCTACGTTTTTAAAAACACTTCATCTGAAACAAACAAAGCTTCTCTGACCCTAAAATGAAACTCTGTCAGCTGAGTTTACACATGATAAATCATCTTTTCAGCGTTATCTTCTCCCGCAGGAAAAACCAGACGAATTGATTCCTTATCTGAAGTCGAACACTCGGAGTGAACGAGCGATATCTGAGCTCACAGACGAGTGTGAAGAGACTCAGAATAAAGACACGAGGAGACGTTTATAAGGCTTACAGCTTTAATATTATATCACAGAGAGAGTCGAGCTTCACTGATATGTTAATGAGCTCAGATGATAAAACAGGTTTATATCAGGGCAAAGAAGTTAAAGAAGTCTGCTGATGTTTGGAGATACTTCTTAGTCCTTTATGTTTTTGTAATTTCACACTTGAACTCTGCTGAAAATAACCACGACTGAAGTGGCACAATTCACAGTTTTTGACCTTCTTTAAAGAAGAATCAGCTGCTGCATGTAAAAGCAAAGATTTGAGATCAGAAATGAAACGTGTCCGTAAAAGTTATAACTCTCATTAACCAAACAAGGCAGAAAAAAACTGATGGTGTAGGAGGTAGTTTTTCTACCAAAGTCTTATTTCAGACCCTGACTGTAACACCTTGTTTAAGCTCCTCCTTCACTCTGATTGGTCAGTTTATTGGGGGCCTGTCAGGGGGGCGGGGCTTTGGGTAGACGTTACTATTTAAGGCCAATTAGAAGATATATGTGATGTTATCCTTTCACCTACTCTTCTGAAAATCTCATGAAACCCCTTCAATAAGATCCTCTCACAGTTTTGCAGAGATCTTGTGGAAATCTTGTGATTCTTTTTCAAAGATATCATAACGGTTTAATTAAAATCTAGTTAAAGTCTTGTGAAGATCTCCTGGTTGTTTTGGAAAGATCGATAAAAAATCTTCTGCTAGAATTTCTTAACCGCTTTTTTACGTTCTTCTGTAAATCTGGTTACAAATTCGTAACAGTTTTGCAAAGAACTCACGACAGTTATCCTAAAAATCTTGCAGAAATCTTGTGGAGGTTTTGCAGAAATCTTGTGAGACCGTGGTGTTTAAATGTGATGAATTCATTTTATCAGGTTCTGCAAAAATCTAGTAAGATTTTGTGCTTTTTGGTAAAGATCCTGAAAAGTTCTGGTGAAGACTTAGTGAAGATTTTGTAAAAGTTTTACAAAGACCTCGAGACAATTTTATCTCTTTGATATCTTTTGAAGATCTTAAGACAGTTTCATATCGTTTAGTGGTTTTAAAAAAATCTCTCTTGAATATCCTGTGAAGATCTTAAGACAGTTTCATAAAGATCTTGTAAAAAACTGTTCAAGATATTGTGATGGATTTGCAAAGATCTCATAACAGTGATCATGATGATTTTGTGCGGATCTTTTGATGCTTGTGCCAAGATCTTGTTAAAATCTCAGAGAGATTTTGTGACTGTTTCAGAAAGATGTTGTAAGAATCTTGAAAAAGTCTCATGAAAAACACACAAAGACCTTGCTACGATTTCTTAACCGCTTTTTTACGTTCTTCTGTAAATCTGGTTACAAATTCCTAACAGTTTTGCAAAGAACTCATGACAGTTATCCTAAAAATCTTGCAGAAATCTTGTGGAGGTTTTGCAGAAATCTTGTGAGACCGCGGTGTTTAGATGTGATGAATTCATTTTATCAGGTTCTGCAAAAATCTAGTTAGATTTTGTGACGGTTTGGTAAAGATCCTGAAAAGTTCTGGTGAAGACTTAGCGAAGATTTTGTAAAAGTTTTACGAAGACCTCGAGACAATTTTACGTCTTTGATATCTTTTGAAGATCTTGAGACAGTTTCATAAAGATCTTGTAAAAAACTCTTCAAGATATTGTGATGGTTTAATAAAGATCTCATAACAGTGATCATGATGATTTTGTGGCTTGTGCCAAGATCTTGTTAAAATCTCAGAGAGATTTTGTGACTGTTTCACAAAGATCTGGTGAAAATCTTGAAAAATCTCTCATGAAAAACCCACAAAGACCTGGTGACGGTTTCACAATCTCCTTATGGTTTTGGGAGATCCTGTAATGACATCATCATTTCAACAAGTCTCATTAGGATCAGTTTGATCTCATCGAGCTCATGATTTCTACCACATATAAAAATCTGCACATGCTCAGTGTGAACATGGAGCTTTGTTAGTTTAAGTTCATGTTTACAGTGAGAGGAAGCAGAATAGCCCCTCTTTAATACTTTAGTGTACTCTTCCTCCTCTTCCTCGCAGCTTAGTTCTTCGGTGTCAGAGTTATATTGACTTTTCCTGCGTCGGTTCGGGGCCATTGGGTTTTTATTCCAAAGAAATCTTTAAGTTGGAGCAGAGAATCTGAACAATGCTGCTGTGGCAGAATTTGGTCTGAAACAGTTTGTGTTTGAGAGGAAATCATCTCGTGTTTCAGTGTTAGAGTCCTTCACTGCACAGAAGCAGAAAAGCAGAAAGAAATCGTTTTTCTCCAGCTGAATAAGGAAACTTGCCTGGACTGCAATGAGCCCTGAGCAAAGGTCAGTTCAGCACCTTTGGGACAAACACACAAGCTGTAAGCCAAGTTTGATTCTCCAGCTGCAGCAGTGATGCCTCTATCACTGAATTCCTGCAGCAGACTGAGGAGTAAATGTGTCCACAGCAGCTTAGTTTGGAGATAAATGTTCAGCTTTTTCTCCTCTGTGGTCATAAAAAGTCGGGGTGCACGATAACACGAAATTATGATGTCATTCTGATAAGTCCGATATCATGACGAATAGCCCCGATAACATATGTATTTTTGTCAGCATGGCAGTGCCTCGCTACCACTACGAGACCTGAATGGCAGTGAATGCTGCATTCAAGTGACATATCGACATTTAAACTGGAGAGACAGCGGTGCACTATAGGGACAGAGTACATGAGAAGTTGTCTGACTTTTACCTGGAGAAAAGTTGAGTCCTGTCTTTCACTGTAACTCCGCTTGTTCCATCGTCTGAACCCTCTGTTCAGCATAAGTCCCTCCGTTAATGAGCAAAGCAACAAATCGAACCTGCAACGAGCTGCGTGCTACAAGCAGGGGCGAGTCAGACGTTTTTAACTGGGGTGCCCTGACCCATTTATGCAGAAGAGAGACATGAATTATATGAGCCCAGACTCAAAAAAATGAATTTATACTCTCTTTTTTATGCATTTCTTCACTTGGTACTATGAATATTGATTTTAAAATATGATTATCCAGATTCAGGTGGAGCTCAGTTTGAATGCTGAGTGAAAACCAATAAATGAAAATGATCAAAAATCCCTGTTTTTTAAGATTGTGCCTTTTTATGAGATTGTACACTAAAGTATTGTTTATAACAGTTAATAAATGGCTTATAATAACACATAATAGTCATGGTTTTAAAATTCCTGTCAAAAACGCGTTGGGCTTCTCTACCACTTAGCAAATTTTCTGGGGGAAACCCTGTAGACCTAAGTTAATCTGATGTTGTTCACAGTGGCGCTCAGTGTGCTCAAGGAACTTGTGTGTTTGCTCAGACACATGAAAAATTAGAGGGAACATTAACCACAAGCCAAAATCCTTTAATTTTTTTTTTTTTGCGTGACTATGGAGTGCACTTTTTCAGTTTGTAATCTTGATGCATGTATTTGCATCAGTTCAAGGGGCCTTTATCGTTTTTATGTCAGTCAGATGTCAAATAGTTTGTTTGATAGCATTAAGAAAATGTTTGAGAGGCTTGCTGATAGTTTTTCTTTGGAAAAAATAAATATCTCTTCATTTAAAGAGTCAAAACTGTTTTTGGTTTTGTTCATACTATTAATGTCATGATCTTAGGAATATGTGTTATCGGTTATTGGTTATCGTATCGGCCTCTAGGAGCTGAAAGTTATGGGTTATCAGTCTTGGTTTTAAAAAACAGTTATGGGTCTCTAATAAAAAGCATGAATAATCTCCTCAGTGATGCTGTTTGTGTTCAGGTGAAGCATCTTAACGTGTTTCCCTGAGTGTTAACAGCAGCTGTTTTCTCAAAGACGAGGAGCCGATCAAACAATGCTGGCGACAGAAAGAGGAGAAGTGTTACTACGAGTGAGAAAAGCAGACGGGGAGGTATGCAGAGTGTAACCCAACTTCACTGATAATCAGCCTCGTTTATCGCAGAGAGCGAGAGCGTGAATGCCCTGAATACTGATGAGTCAAATTATAAGTGACACCGCCGAGCGAGCACACACACCCACGCAGCCAGAACAGACCAGAACAGTACAGTTAATATAAAGCTTCATACAGCAGCAGCTCTGCACCGGCTCCTTCTAAAAACACAGCCTCAAATGCCCCACACATTTATTTCAGCTCCTCTCTCATCACTGACGCCACCAGTTTCAACATCAATCACGACCGGGAGGCAGACACCCCCCACTTTAAGAGACGCTCTAAAACTTTACTTCAGATAAACCTGATGGTTAGAGCTGGTTCAGGCCTGGACCAGGTCTAAAACATGCTGCTGTTGATTCAGACTGACACAAGCTAATAATGTAACAAGCTTAGACTGAGAAGCTTAAGGCTCAGACTGTTATAGGCTTAGACTGAGAAGCTTAAGGCTCAGACTGTTATAGGCTTAGACTGAGAACGCTTAAGGCTCAGACTGTTATAGGCTTAGACTGAGAACGCTTAAGGCTCAGACTGTTATAGGCTTAGACTGAGAACGCTTAAGGCTCAGACTGTTATAGGCTTAGACTGAGAACGCTTAAGGCTCTGAGTGTTATAGGCTTAGACTGAGAACGCTTAAGGCTCAGACTGTTATAGGCTTGGACTGAGAACGCTTAAACCTCAGACTGTTATAGGCTTAGACTGAGAACGCTTAAGGCTCAGACTGCTATAGGCTTAGACTGAGAACGCTACAGGCTCAGACTGTTATAGGCTTAGACTGAGAAAGCTACAGGCTCAGACTGCTATAGGCTTAGACTGAGAACGCTTAAGGCTCAGACTGTTATAGGCTTAGACTGCTGTGGGCTTACATTTCTACAATTCTGCAATACAAAGCATACAAAATAAGAAAAATTGGAGAAAAAACTTAGGTAGGTGCAACAAGGCTTAGAGTGCTATAGGCTTAGATAGACTCAGTCTGGTACAGGCAAGTTATGCTTTATCCTCAGACTGCTATAGGTTCAGGGTTTTATAAGCCCAGGATTTGACTGCTTTGAGCACAGGCTCAGATTATTATAAACTTGGACTGCTACTTGGCTCAAAACATTATAAGCTTTGACTGTTATAAGCTTAGTATTTGAATGCTTAGACTGATGAACACTCTGGTATAGGCTTAGGCTGCTACAGACTCACATTGCCATAGGCCTAGTCTGTTACAGGCTCAGGGTGTTACAAGCTTAGAATTTGACAGCTATGAGCTCAGGCTTAGACTTTTAAAAGCTTGGACTGCTACAGGCTCGAAATGTTAAAGGCTTAGTATTTAAATGCCAAAGGCTTAGACTAGTAAGTGCTCTGGTATAAGCGTAGGCTAAGACTGCTATAGACTCACATTGTTATAGGCCTAGTCTGTAACATGCTTAGGATGTTACAGGCTTAGAATTTGATTGCAATGAGCTCAGGCTGAGACTACTGTTGCCTCTGAGTGCAGTGGGCTCACCGCTTTGTCGGCTTAGACTACTATAGGCTCAGGATGTTACAGGCTTAGACTGAGAGTGCTATAAGCCCAGACAGAATCATATGGGCTCTGGCATAGGTTAAAGCTAAGACTGCACCAGGCTTAGACCGTTAAAGGCTTAAAATTCTACAGGTCTAGACCAGTTCAGGAAAAAACTGCTCCTGACTAAGGCTTTGACTGCTATAGGCTTAGAGTGCTATAATAGGGAAAGTGAGCTCAACTAAAAATATCAATCTCTTTTTTAATTAAAATGATCAGGACTGGAATTGATACTAGGTGTCACCTCATTTTTATTTTTTGTTTACATGCATTTTTAATATTTACCTCTAAGTTTTAACCATCATCCAAACAATGAGCTGTCTATTTAACTTCTTGTCTGTTGCATGTACAACTGAAATTACATAACCAACATGTTTTCGCAGATGAAATTTGTCCATAAAGTGAAGCTGGGTAAAAAAAAAAAACACAAATGAATTTCAGCAAATGTCTATAAAAGTTTAACCATGACTCAGCAGAAATTTCCAGTTTTTCATGCTTCTTTTAAAATTATCTGTACAGGAAATTCTGAACTCTCTGTGAACTCTTTTTCACCACTTTGAGCCCATTTTTCATCACTTGCTTCTGGTTTCACAGATTCTGAACAGAGGTGTTACAGCTGACTCAAAATTGGATGTTTTTTCCAATTTCTATTTGAGTTCCAGTCGTATTTTTTAATCCGCTTCCGCCCTGGCAACTGCAGAAGTCACACCTGGGAAATCACTGCCGGTCTGTAGCGAAAACCAAAAACTTTATCTCTCGCTCACGTTTTTTTTTTTTTTTGTTTTTCTATAAACTGATTCTGACACTTTCCCCCTGAAATGTGTGTGTGGGTTTGTTGCGTGATGGAGTGTAATCTGTACCATCATGCACTCGTATCTCCGCACATACGGCGCTCATGTGTGTGCGGAAAGATTCATCCGAGCTCTTATTTTGTTTGACTGGTGAAGAAAAATGTGATTCATAGCTGACTCACGCACTTAACTCCCACAGAGGCACACTTTTCACAACAGCAGGCGAGCCAAACACCCACAAACACCCTCTTTCTCTCTGTCACACACACACACACGTTTAACAAAACTGGATTGTGCAGTGACTTCTGGGATGTTGGAGAGTCCTATAAAAGATCTGGCGCTCCCAGTCGGGTTATGTGTCATCTGTTGCGGCGCTCTGAAGCTTCAGGAACAATAAAAGTTAGATGAGCTTTCACCGCGTTCCTGGGATTTGTAAACGCTCGATGTTCGAAGCCCTGCGGCGATCGGCGCTGAGTTTACAGCCGCAGGGTTGACACTTTTAATCCCGCTGTTGTTTGGGAGGATCCTGCATGAGGGAAACAAACCAGACCAGCTCCACTCCTGCATTAAAAGCTGCTTTTTAGGGGGTTTGGGTGCATTTTCCTGCAGTTTTGGTGTAAATATGCACTTCTGACTTATATGATTAACAGGAGAGGTCAGTAAATGGAGGTAATTTAGCAAAATAAAACGCATCTTTGACTCATAAGTTTCATCCTCTGGTGATTTTGTCCTGATAACATGAACACAAGTCGACACAAATGCGTTTGAAAGGTAACCATCCTCACCTGTGATCTATCTGCTTTAATCAGTGTGAATAAATAAGAAAAAGAATTGTCAAAGTTTCTGCAGGAAAAGTGAATCCAACTGTATAAAACTGGAGAGGGATATAAAAAGATATCCAAGGAACTGAGGATGCTAATAAGCAGAGTTTAAACTCTAATGAAGAAGTGGAAAATGAGGGATTCTGTTGAAACCAAACCACGGTCAGGTAGACCAACAAACATTTCAGCTACAACTGACAGGAAAATTGTTCTGGATGCAAAGAAAAACCCACAAATAACTTCAGCTGAAATACAGGACTCTCTGAAAGAATGTGGTCTGGCTGTTTCAAGATGTGTTACTCAACCAAAGAGACAAACTGTTAAAAACTACCTTTACAAAAGAAACTATACAAGTGGAGAAATGAGACAAAAACAGCAAAGAGTAGGAATGAAACTTAGTTTCAGTTGGCAAAAATTGCCAAAAAGCAACAAAATTAGCAAGAAAATTGGGCCAAAACCTGGAAAACACTCAGACAGTAGCAAAAACAGGTCAAAAGTGGCAAAAAATAGGTGGACAGTGACCAAAATGGTCAAAAAGCAACAAAAAATGGCAAAAAATTTGGGGAAATTTTGGAAAAAATTCAGTAAGTAGAAAAATGGTGAAAAAAATGACAAAAAAAACAGTGGAAAGTGGTTAAAAAAAGGCTAAAGTCAACAAAAAACAAGATAAAAGTTGGAAAATAGTCAGACGGTAACAACAAATGATCCATAAGTGGCAAAAAGAAGTGAAAAGCATCAAAAATGGGCCAAAGTCAACAAAAATGGCAAGAAAATGACGAAACAACCTGGAGAGACAAAAGGTTTCAGGATGCACAATAAGGAGGCACTTGAGGAAAAATGGGCTGAAGAAAGACATTTCTACACAAATGCCACAAAGTTTCCTGCTTACAATACGCCAAACAGCACAGAGACAAGCCTCAAAACTTCTGGAACAAAGTCATTTGGAGTGATGAGAGCAAAAGTGAACTTTTTGTCCACAACCATAAACATTGTTCCATTTGGAGAGGAGTCAACAAGGCCTATGATGAAAGGTCCACCATTCCTACTGTGAAACACGGAGGTGGATCACTGATGTTTTGGGGATGTGTGAGCTACAAAGGCTCAGGAAACTTGGTCCAAACTGATGAATGAAGGATGAATGCAGCATGTTATCAGAAAATACTGGAGGAAAATTTACACTCATCAGCCCAGAAGCTGCACATGAGACGTACTTGGACGTTCACACATGACAATGATCCAAAACACAAGGACAAGTGGACCTGCCATTGGCTACAGCAGAAGAAAGTGAAGGTTCTGGAGTGGCCATCTCAGTCTCCTGACCTCAATATCATTTAGCCACTCTGGGGAGATCTCAAACCTGCAGTTCATGCAAGACAGAGCAAGAATTTACAGGAACTGGAGGCTTTTTGCCAAGAAGAATGGTCAGTTTTACCATCTGAGAAAATAAAGACCCTCATCCACAACCAGCACTAAAGACTTCAAGCTGTCACTGATGTTAAAGGGGGAAATACACGCTGTTAAGAACTGGGGGAGGGAAACTTTTCATCAGGCTCATTCTGGAAGTTTCTGTTGTTGATTTAAAAAGAGTAAACACAGTTGTTTGTTAATAAATGTCTTCACCAGAAATCATAAATTCTGCCGGTGTATGTGAACTTATGAACACAACTGTATGCACGACTTTTCTGTCTGGTTTATTTCTCATTAGGAAGCTAAACCTTAACAGGAAAGGTCAGCAAATGGAGGTAATTAAGCAAAATCAAATGCACCTTTGACTCATGCAGCTAAAGCAGAAACTTTTTCAAATAATAGCATTTCCTCGTCAGAAATTTGCATTCAAGTCTCTTTAAAAACGTCCGTCAAACTTCAGACGTGGTGATTTGCCTGAGACTTAATTAAATTAAAGATTTATTTTGAGGTTTTATTGTTCCAGCCTTTGTTTTCATCATTAGCTGTTTGTTTCTGCCAAAGTGTTTTTCTCTGACCTCTGCAAGCTGCTGAGCATCAGAAAACAGGAACAGATGAAGAAAACGAGCTGGTGCAGAAAAGTGCCACTGTAAATGTCAGATATTTAAGATTTAAAGCAGCGACTATGGGAAAATTCTCTAAAACATGCCTCCAAATACTCACTCATGTTACTCAAAAACTGCAGTGAGTCCACAAGTTTTGGTTTTGTCGGCTTGAGGCGACAACATGGGCTCACTTTAAGAGTTTCTGATTTTAAAACACAAACTTGCATTTATCATTTCTCTTATGAGCCTTCATCTGAGCTACAGCTAATAAAAAACATGAACAGATACATCCTGGGTGTTTGGAAAACGTCTTAATATCAGAATGTGGGGCCGACTGGACGTGCAGTGAGAGATGACACTGTTAGAAATCATTTTTGACAGCTTCTGTTTACATACACTGATGAATGACAGAAAATTGAAAATATTACTTTCGTTTTTCACTGAAATCTATTTGGGGGAGTATCTAATGGGGAAAGGATCATTTTTATTCTATTTCTGAAAGGTTTCACTGGTCGCCTGCATCTAGTTTATCTACTTTATCACTGTAACAATCAAACAAGTGCAAAATATAAGTACAAGTATAAGCACTCAATGGTAGAAATGTTTTTTAAAGTTTTCCTCCATTTTCAAAGTTTCCAAATCCTATAAAAAGAAGTTGTCTACAACACAAACTTAAGGTTTAATCAAGATTTAAACTAGGATTAGACGACCTGATGTTATCTGATTTCAGAATCCTTCTTTCCCTTTAGAGCAACACATTTCAAAACCTGATCCAACCCCATTAACAACTGTCCCTGTGTGATGATTCACTGAGATCCAAACATGCACCTGAAGATCCAATAAACAGTAAATAAACAGATGAACAAAGATTATTCTCACAGCCACTGAGGTATTTTTGTGCATGATGATGAAATGTTGCATAATCGCGGCTCTCTCCTACAGCATGTCTGATTTTTAAAGCGCAAAGGAATTAAAGCGAGAGAACCACTGAGCAGAATGTTAATGAACGCGTTTAGGTTTATGAATTCACTAACTGGAGTATTTACACGCCCTGACCCCACAACGCCAAGACGAAATGTGGTGACTCTCAAAGATCTGCTCGGACTCAATGACCCAACATCTGAAACACCAGGGAGGGAAGCTAAAATCCTTTTAAATATGACTGAGCTTTAATCATAAAACATTCTGTATGTTTTTGAGTGAATTCCAATTCCTGTCTTAACCCTCAATCTCAAAATGCTCCCGCTAAGTGTAAGTTTGTCCTGATTCTCAGAAAGTTAAGTTTGAGGGTTAAGACTGAGGCTGTTTCTCCCTCAATACTGAGATTCTCCGACACCACCCTTGGGACTAAGGGACACCCAGAATGCATTGCGTATTTTCAGTAAATAAACATGGCGTCCAAAGCGGCAGAGAAGGCGAGCTACAAATATAGTATTTTCTTTATTAATGGAGATATAAATATTAGGAAAACCGTTGTATTATCTTAGTTTAGACCCATTTTATGGATTATTTACCTCGTTGTTGCATAACATTTATTTTTATTTTACCATCTTTTGTCAATAGTGTCCGGTGCGGACGAGCCATGTTGCTATCGTTTAAGTTAGTAAACGTTACAAAATGGTCATTTTTCTCCGTGGTAATGTAATTGTTTTATCAAGATAACAGCCTATATAACATGCTTGTGCCGATAATGGTATAAGATGACCGGGCTAATGTCATCTCCTGTAGCTGCAGAGTTTTGTAACGATAGTTATAGCTGGTGTTTACCTTTCAATAAACTATGGTTTGCTGTGACAGCTGAATATGTCCGTGGTTGTGTTATTTATACAGATATTTTTTTGATAACGCTAACCGAAGGAATAACTGACAGACAGTCCACAACAATTTCATTTGCATTTAAGGGGTGTCCCATTTCTAAGTCACAAGATAGACCTGAACACCTGGTTTAGAGGGCGACTAAGATTGAGGGTTGAGCTTGAGGGTTAAGAAAGGAATTGGAATTTGTGTAATTACACCCCCAAAAAGACACTTAAAAAAAGCGTGTCTTGGAAATGATTTGGTGGACCACATGCAGTACCTTTGTGGCCCACCAAGGGGCCGTGGACCACAGATTGGGAACCACTAGTTAAAATAAATCTCACAAGTCTCAAACTCTTCCTTGAACTAAAGTCTGTCGGTGAAAGTGCTCGTGTGCTGGAAACTGGGACAAGAGAGAACAAACGATAAAAGGACGTGAGGGTGAAAATTCCAGCCGTGCACGGCGACTTCTCACGTTACTACTGAAGTGAACCACTCCCACACGTTTGAGCCGCCATCGTGCCAACGCAGGACTGTTGCCAAGTCAACAACACGCAGACCTTTTGGCCTCCAGCATATGTGATCTGCACATTTTACTCCACACACACACACACACACGTATGCAGAGGATCATGTTTCCCTGTGTCGCCGCACACACACCCATGAGACCCAGCGTGAACCGAATGCCACTCTCAGGCACGCCACGTGTGTTGTGTGTATGTCAGTGTTGGCGTGTTTGTGTGTGTTTGTGTGTGTGTGAGAGCGAAAGCAAATGTCCGAGGACCCTGCTGGAGCCTTCTGTTCAGAGCTGGTGTGTGTGTGTCTGTCAGCTGTTCTGCACAGACGGTCTGGGACGAACAACTCACCATCCGCCCACACACACACACACACACACACACACACACACACACACACACAGGGGCACATATAAACACATGCCATATGCACATGACCAACTGATAACCCGTCCGCTGATGAGAGAAACTGAAACATCATGTCAATAAATCCCTGTCACGATTTTTCCGTCCTGCATCTTTGGGCGAGCGAGCGAGTGAGTCAGTGATTCTCTGACCTGCTTTTCATTCCTCAAACAAACACCGTGAATAACAATAATCGCTAATATTAGTTCTTGTTAGTCATTTTCACAGCTTATTTAGAGGGTGGGACTTTGGATCAGGCCGTTGTTGGTTATAAAAGACCGATGACACATCGAGCAGTGATGCATCTTGGGAAGAGTGTTCGAGATTGACCCGATGGGGGCGCTGTTAAAGGTCAAAAGGTCGGGTTTTAAAGGGCAGAGGAATGTGCTTTTCTGTGGGCTGTCTCTGTGTTTTAGATCAAACTCAGTGGGAAGGAGAAACCTCCATTTTATGAGCTGAAAAGATCCAAAAATTAAAGCTTTTTACCAAACTGAACATCCAGATTTTTAAACCTCTACATTGGGGCTGAACCATTTATCGTTTTCTGATCGAAATCGCAATTTCAAACATGGTGATCATGTGATCGCTAAAGCTGACTTTAATCTAAACAATTCAGACTTTTATATAAAAAATTTCTGATTTAAATCTCAAAACTTCTGACTCTGATCTCAAAACTTCTGACTTTAATCTAAAAAATTCTGACTTTTATATCAAAAATTCTGACTTAAATCTTAAAAAATTCTGACTTTGATCTCAGAATTCTGATATAAATCTCAAAACTTCTGACTTTAATCGAAAAAATTCTAACTTTTATATCAAAAAATCTGACTTTAATCTTAAAAAATTCTGACTTTAATCTCAGAATTCTGATATAAATCTCAAAACTTCTGACTTTAATCTAAAAAATTCTAACTTTTATATCAAAAATTCTGACTTTAATCTAAAAAATTCTCTCAAATCTCAAAAAATTCTGACATTTATATAAAAAATTCTGACTTTTATCTCAAAACTTCTGACTTTAATCTAAAACATTCTGACTTTAATATTTAAAATTCTGACTTTAGTCTTAAAAAATTCTGACTTTTATCTTAAAAAATTCTGACATCAATCTCAAAAATTCTGACTTTAATCTCAAAACTTCAGACTTTTATCACAGAATTCTGTCTTTAATCTCAAAAATTCTGACTTCTCAGAGCAAAATAAAAAAAATAGTCATCAGACAAATACAAAATCTGACAGCGACAAAAACATGACAAATACAAAAAGAATATTCCAATAATTTTAATTCTGCCCTATCTATAGTTTCACTGTTTCGAGTATTAAAGTCCTGTTTTCTGCTGAGTTTAATTCTGTCATTCTTGCTGCTTTTGACCCGTGCAGCAATGACCTGTTTCAAACCTGCTTTATAAATAAAGATTGAGTGAAAAAGTTCCTCACCTGAGCTTTAAATTCAAAGTTTTTGAGTCACTTAAACCCACAATTTACTGACCTGAAGTACACACAAAATGACACAAAATGACTATAACTTTTACTTATTTAATTGTAAAACATATCATTTTTATATCCATTCGAGGATTTTCTATATATTTTTGATGGCATTGGAAACTTGCTTTTAGATTATGCAGCAGAAAATTCATCACTAACGTTGGCACAGTGAACAGAGCTGGTTTGTTATAAATTCATTAGCAGAGAAAACATTTTCATATCTGTTGTTATGGAGCGTCTCTTTGGATCCACATTTATTTGGATGATGAATAAAGAATAAAACGCTGTAAATAAGAACGAGAGTCTGAGTCATAAAGGAAAGCTTCACAGACTCCAGTTTACCACACTCTGAGTCCTGTAAAAGTTTTCACTCCCACCTGGAGAGCCTGACACCATAAAGGCAGGATCTGCATGGAAAACTTTAATGACTTTCATTACACAATCTCTAATTCTGCTCTCACACCCAATAACAGCCCAGATCCCGTTAATATCCATGAAAGTCAAGCGTGAAGTGTGTTTCGTTTCACACGTTTAGAAATGGGGAGAAAAACATAACAACAGCTATGAGCCTGTGTGTGGATTACTGAGGGATTATTCTCAATCTGAATAAAGTCGATGAAAACACCAACAGACTGTTTTTGGCTTCTGAGCTTCTGCCACGATGAAGACGTTTTTCTCTGCGACAAAAGAAGCACTCAGCGTTTGATGGATCCGTTTTATTAAGTAGGAAATGACCTCCTGATAGAGAAGAGTGAGAGAGGATGGGCACACATCACTTTCAGATTATTAGGCTCGCACTAATAGTTTTGGCTCCACGCTTGAAACTCGGCTGTTAATTTAATCAAAATGAGGTTTGATGATAAATCTGATAAATGGAGCGTCTTTGCAGAGGCATGTCTGTTTTTGGCAGGTTTCCTCTGATCGATATCTGCACACAGACAAAATGTAAAGCTCCAGAAACACAGAGAGGAGGATAAAGTTAGAGCTGCACGATACAGCCTAAAATCAACACCTCCATATCTTTTTGCTATATCTCGATACACAATATATATCTCAATTTTTTTATTTCTCCTGTAAATCACTTTATTCAATGTTCAATTCAACCCTTTAATTAATGAAATGACACCAGTATAATGATTCAAACAGACCTTTCAGTCAGATTTATAACATTTGCAGCTAAAAAGGGAAAAATCTAAATCAGGTCAAGTTTAACAAACCATTTACTCCAAAATACACTTTATATATTTACATATTTTCAATTCCAGTTAAAGATTTCATTCAGATTTATTTATCTGGTTGAATGTGTCACATGACTGTCTCAATAGATTTCTAAAATTACAACAATGAAAATAACATGAACTGAAACTGTGATGACTTAATCTAACTTTTATTTTCATAAATCATCTACTTTTGTGTTGTTGTTGGTGCTGAAAGGATTCTGTTAGTGACTTCTGTCTCTGAGCCTGGACTCTCCCTGAATTTTTGTGGTAATGTTAGTTTTACAGTATGCTCTTATTTTGAAGGACACGCAGGTTCATGACAGGAAGTTAGTTGGGCAATAAACCGAGACGCGTGAATGAACGCTCCGTGAAACGTCTGTGGGAATCTTTAACGTGCAACACGACAGTTTGAGGATTCTCCCCCTTCCTCTGTTTACTTAACAGCTCAGAGTTTTATTTTCAGAGCGTTATTAGACCTTTGTGTACGTTTGTGGTGACGCTGCAAAACTTTGTTTCATAAAAACATCTCAGCTCGTATTTTTTTGGTATTCAGCGGTAAATAACGCCAAATGAAGCTCAGACAGAATGAAACTGAACCTTAAGAACACGTCACGTTTGTTTCTCTTCTTTGTGGTGAAGAGCTGGGAGATAATCAGGTGAGGATCACACAGGTGACAAAGCAGCGACTTTTCTCGTTTTCTGGATGGGGGGGAGTGAGCTGTTTAGGGTGAGAAGCAGCAGCAGAGAGTAAAAAACGCAACTGCAAAGAAAATTACAGACTGACGTCTCAAAACATTTACCTGGCAATTTATACTCGATAGTCGCGATATAGTCATTTCACGTGTAACAACCCGCGATATATCGAGTATCTTCGATATATCCCCCAGCCCTAGATAAAATTATTAAAGATGTTTTTAATCTCTAACTCTTTCCAGCGTGGTCAGAGCAGAGGATGTTTTTAACGGATGTTTTAACGTCTGTGGTGGCTCGTTATCGTCCCATCAGAGAAGCTGGAAAGTGTTTCTTTTTATGTGTAAAACAGTTTCCTAATGTTGACTCAGGCCCGCGGGTGCAGACACAATCAGCCTGCTTTCTGAATTATGCATCGCTGAAATCCCTGATCAGTTATCTGTAACATATAAGAAGCCCCTGGGTAAACAAAGCTCAATTATTTTTGGGCAAATACTCATTTAGAGCTTTTTGTGTGTGCGTTCTTAATTGAGGTAATTTGTGCCTGGTGTTCTTTGATCAGTGTGACAGCTCTCCAGATAACGTGGATTAAACCTTTAATACTATTTTCAGTAAAGATGGAGGATCCTGTTTTTAGTGTTTGCATATAAAAACTCTCCTTATTATCCTACGTGCCGCCTCTTCTGTTCTCCACCAGGGGAAACAGATGACAGGAAGCTGGCTCGTTAGTATGAAAACATCTATAAAGTGACTCAATAAGCACTTCCTGTCAGAAGGTCGATCAAACAACTGAAGCGAGATGGGAAAGAGCCGCGAGACAGACGCCAAAACCACCTCATGAGGATAAAAAAAGGTAAAGAAACGTAGGAAAAGAAGCAGATGGGACAAAAACACAGGACATATGCTGCACAACCACAAAAACACTGATTATAACCACAGATTTTATAATACATGGCTTTAATGATGTCACTGATTGGTTTCTGAAGAGCTGTTTAAGAGGCCAATCAGGGACGTTACCATGGAAACGATGACTCAACTTGACCACAGGTACAGTGAGCTAATCTACCAGAACTCTGTGTTACGTTAAGCTTCACTACACTAAAGCCTCAGCCTATAGCAGTCTAAGCTTATAGACGTCCAAGTATGTCGTTGTCTGAGCCCATAGAACCTGAGCCTACAGCAGTCTAAGCCCATAGAACCTGAGCCTACAGCAGTCTTAGACTAGAGCAGTCTAAGCCTATAGTCATCCAAGCATATAGCGGACTAAGCCTATGGCAGACTTAGACTATCCTAGTCTAAGCCCATGGAAGCCTGAGCCTCTAGCAGTCTTGGATTGTTGAAGACTAAACCTATAGTCATCCAAGCATACAGCGATCTAAGCCTATAGCAGTCTTGGACTATCCTAGTCTAAGCCCATAGAACCTGAGCCTATAGCAGTCTAAGTCAATAGACGTCCAGGTATGTCGTGGTCTGAGCCCATAGAAACTGAGCCTACAGCAGTCTAAGCCCATAGGTGCCTGAGCCTATAGCAGTCCTAGACTAGAGCAGTCTAAGCCTAAAGCAGTCTAATACAAGAGCAGTCTAGCCTACAGTCATCCAAGCATATAGCAGTCTAAGCCTATGGCAAACTTAGACTATCCTAGTCTAAGCCCACGGAAGTCTGAGCATATAGCAGTCTAAGCTTATAGACGTCCAAGTATGTCGTGGTCTGAGCCCATGGAAGCCTGAGCCTATAGTAGTCTTAGATTATAGCAGTCTAAGCCTAAAGCAGTCAAAGACTAGAGCAGTCTAAGCCAATAGTCGTCGGAGCATATAGCAGTCTAAGCTTATGGCAGTCTTAGACTATCCTAGTCAAAGCCCATGGAAGCCTAAGCCTATAGCAGTCTTAGATTATAGCAGTCTAAGCTTATAGCGTCCTTAGCCTATAGCAGTCTCAGACTAAAGCAGTCTAAGCCTAAAGCCGTCTAAGCCTGTAGTCATCCAAGCATATAGCAGTCTAAGCCAATAGCAGCCTGAGACTACAGGAGTCTTAGACCATAGCAGTCTAAGCCCATAGAAGACCGAGCCTAAAGCAGTCTAAGCCTAAAAGAGTCTCAGACTTAAGCAGTCTAAGTCTAAAGCAATCTAAGCCTATAGTCACCCAAGCATATAGCAGTCTAAGCCTATAGTCACCCAAGCATACAGCAGTCTAAGCCTATAGCAGTCTGAGACTACAGGAGTCTTAGACCATAGCAGTCTAAGCCCATAGAAGACCGAACCTAAAGCAGTCTAAGCCTAAAAGAGTCTCAGACTAAAGCAGTCTAAGTCTAAAGCAATCTAAGCCTATAGTCACCCAAGCATATAGCAGTCTAAGCCTATAGTCACCCAAGCATACAGCAGTCTAAGCCTATAGCAGTCTGAGACTATAGGAGTCTTAGACCATAGCAGTCTAAGCCTAAAGGAGTCTCAGACTAAAGCAGTCTAAGCCTAAAGCGGTCTAAGCCTATAGTCATCCAAGCATACAGCAGTCTAAGCCTGTAGCAGTCTAAGACTATGGCAGTCTAAGTCCATCGAGGCCTGAGCCTGTAGCAGTCTTGGCCTATAGCCAATAGCAGCAGGCCAGCTAATCCCTTCCTTTACGTATTAAACTATGCCCCCTTGGTTTCAGTGGTTCTGCTCCGTTCGGCCTGTAGGTGGCGCTCTGATGTAGAAATTAAAGCCTTGTTCTGGAGACAGTCACTCGTTGTAAGTGCAACATTCAGTCAAACACGTTTTGATGTGTCATGATTTTCTGATTTATTCTGAAAACACAGACAGAAACTCAGACAAGCTGAACGTGAGGTAATAATCAAAGATTGATCTGTAACTCATTCAGCGCCCTGAACACGGCGTACCAAGGATGTGTTTGATTTACTGTTCTGAGACACTCAATTTTCTACAGACGTATCCGGGCCATTTGAACGAGCACAGGATGATAAATGATTACAACAAAGGGCAAACTTTCCTCTGGTTGTTTTTTAGATGTAACTCTCCAGTTTAAAAGGTGAAAGTCAAAGTCAGAACTTTTAGTGGACGAACGCCAACAAACAGAGGACGGTTACACAAATGTTCCTGCACTTCTTATTTCTTCCTGCTCAATTCAGGAGATGTTTTTAACAAGAGAACATGAAGCACAGATATAAAGACACAGAATTTAAAATCACTCTGATGATGACCACAGAAACACTGTAAACACAAATACTCAGACAGCAGAAATACTGAGACAAACCTACTCAGTTTTTGATAACCTGTTACAAATATTAATTGAAACAATCTGCTTGTACTTTATGGTCATAAGTGCTTAATTTTCTCAAGTGTCCTTATTACTCACACTCAACTTTTTACCGGGTACAAAGCATGGGGTAATGAATTTATCAACAACAACAGTCAAACTTTGTAAGTTTGTAATGTAGTTTAGTATCTGGCTACATTTAGCTTAGCTCCTTGACAGACCACCAGAGGCCTGGCCAATCAGAGGGAGGGAGGTTTGTGGAGCGAGGAGCCTTAAAGAGACAGTACACAGAGGCTGAAATAAGAGATTTCTAAAACAGCAGATAGAGAAAAATTGAGCCGTAATTTAATAATCATGTAAAGATACTACGGGAACACTAGAGGGACAGAGTAAACACAAAAAAAAACATGACATCCCCTCTTTAATCTACAACTTGGACTATGCTTTGGTCTTCAACTTTTAACTAGATACAACATGACGTGGTGATGTATTTATCAACCGTTACTCTGTTGGTTGAAACGAGAAAACAAATAAACTCTGTAAGTTTGTAGCGTAGTTCAGTAGTCAGCTACATTTATCTTAGCTCCTCACAGCTCGGTGCTCTGAGACGTGTCAGTAACGTTAGTGAATCCTGGTTGTGTCCTACCAGGTCTCATCTACCAACTCCAACCTCACCAAGCAGAGCAAACGTAACCTGGCTCTTCATTTTATTGATAGACTCTCAGGTTTGAACAGATCACTGCAGAATAACTGCTGTTCTGTTATCGCTCTGTTATTGAGCCTTTAGCTCATGTTTTTAGCCTTTAAGCTTCTGCTTAACCCTTTGGCTTGTTATTAAAGCCTCGTTTCCACCAGGCAGTCTGGTTCGGATCAGTACAGTTTGGTACAGGTCAGATCAGTAAAGCCTGATCCTGTGCGCGTTTCCACAGCCAACCGTTCCCTGCTTGATGGGCCGGATGTCGAGAGCCGCGTCAGCTACGTAACATGTGACTTCACTGCAGCGTTATGAGCGCTACACAGTGTACCCGCGAATAAATACAACGAAGAAGAAATTAGCGGCATTGTAAACAAAGAGAAAGATGGAGAACATCCAGCAACTCTTCTACTTTGTGATCAGCTGTGGCTCTTTATTCCATAACACAGTGAAGCTTTGTTTCAGGAAAGGCTGCGTGCGGGTTGTGTGTCGTTCTTTGTTACCGCTGTCACACGGGAAGTTACCGATCTTTTGACCAATCAAGTGTCAGTGATTATAGCCCCACCCCTGGGGCTGGTTTGGAGCAGCTTGGCACCAACAGAAGGGAACTGAAAAGTGGAGCGGTCGCTTATAAGGGGACCTGTCCTGGTTTTAGTCCATGGAAACGCCACAAAATGCCGTACCGAGACGAACCAAACCGCTTAGTGGAAACGAGGCTTTAGCTCCAGTTTTTAGCGCTTATTTCCTGCTCTATCCCTCTCCTGTTCATCCTTATTCATCTCTTCTTTTTTTTTCTGTCAGTCCAGCTCCTGTTTGCACCACAACTACTTTATAAATCGCAAATCAATCATTTTCAGCAGAGAAAAACACAGATCTGTATTCTTACTGATAAACTTCGTTTGCTGTCATAGACACTTTGATTTGCTTTTAATCAGTTTGGTCCTGTCTGACTCTATGGGGAATCTGAGAATTATCATTTAGAAATAACCTTTTTTAGTGCTGATAATCTTGTTTTAAATTGTGGACCCGTCCCGGTTATAGTCCATGGAAACGCCACAAAATGCCGTACCGAGACGAACCGAACCGATCCGCTTGGTGGAAACGAGGCTTTAGTCTTTAACCCATGTAATAGACTCTGATTATGTTTTCACTTTTAGCCCCCAATTTAGCCTTTAGCTCCATTTTTAGCCTTTAGCTTGTGCTCTATCTCTCTCCTGTTTATCTTTCTCCTTCTTATCTGTCTCTTTTCTATCAGATGCTTCAGCTCCTGTTTCCACCATTTCTACTTAATACATCACAGAAATCATTTTCAGCAGAGAAAAAAACACAGATTTCTCTTCATGATGTTATTATAAAGAATCTGACTTTCTGTCAATCAATCTGGTTCAGTCCGACCTGATCGGGAAGCTGAGATTAAGCATTTAGAAATAAGATATTTTAGAGCTGATAACCTTGTTTTAAGTTGTGGATTAGGCCCAGGCAGATATCTGGATCTACTTTCTTAAGATCACAGAAAGTCCTCGATGGGACTTTAATTAAAGTCATTAATGCAGGAACAGGATGATCAGAAACTGAGGGATGACTCCACTTCACACAGACACAAAGGATCCTCACATTTCCAGCATAGAGCTGCAGAGAGTAGATCATTATTCACATTATTTCATGTTGTGGTATTGAACCGCCCCCCCACCACCTCTGAAAGTTTCTGACCCCGCCCCTGCTCTCCTCGGTGAAGTTTGGCTCGCTCCCCACCTGTCACTCACACATTACATCATCACCCGCTGATCATCAGGTGCCGGGGTGATGCATCGACACACACACACACACACACCTCCCACGCAGCATCGCACCTTGCGCGCCTCTGTCTCCCCCTGCGTTTGTATTTATCACCCACAAGCCTGCGTGTGTGAGGTGTCTGTGTGTGTTGGACGTGTGTGTACCTTTCATCCAGTCCACCACCTGGTTCGTGCTCCATTTGCTCACCGGCTCCATCACCAGCGCCATCGAGGAAACTTTGCGCCGACTCTCCGTTGCGCGTGAGCGATGTTTTCAGCCCAAAACAAAGCTCTGTCCGCGGGGCACAGCTCCCCTCCCTTCGCCCTCCCTCTCCTCTCTCCCTCCGCAGCCAGGTGACTCCTGTTTTTCACTCTATCCCGGTCCGGTTCGCCCCCCCCTGGCTCAGTCCGGTGTCCGGTCCTTGCGTTAACGCCGCGGACGCGTCAGTGCGGGACGGCACCGTGTGCGTGTGCGCAGCGGAATCCGGTACATTCCCCCGCTCGATCCGGTCTGACATGTGTCTCTGCCTCCCCCTCTTCCCCTCCCCTCCTCTCCCCCAGTGCACCAGTCCGCTTCTGTGTCCCCCGGTGTGTGTGTGTGTGTGTGTGTGACTGTGTGTGTAGGTGTGTGCGCAGCCGGTCCGGTAACGACAGCAGCAGAAAGAGAAGTCACACCGGTCTCAACACCAAGCTGCATCTCTCTCTCTCTCTCTCTCTCTCTCTCTCTCTCCACCTCTCTTCAGATATGATTAAACGGTGCACGCGCCCCGTGGGTGGCTGCGCGCGCACGTATCAGTGTATTTCCCTCTGGAGTGACAGAATCACAGGAGGAGATGAAGAAGAAGAAGGGGAAAGATTGTCTCTGAAGATGTGTAATGAGGCTGTGTGTGTGTGTGTGTGTGTGTGTGTGTGTGTGTGTGTGTGTGTGTGTGTGTGTGTGTGTGTGTGCGTGCGTGCGTGCGTGTGTGTGTGTGTGTGTGTGTGTGTGTGTGTGCCTCTGGGGACAGGAAAACATGGGGTACCTCCACACTCTCTGCTCCAGCTGCTGTGAGAGGAAACTGTATTAATGAATCCTCAGCCAACCTCACCTCCTCCTCCTCCTGCTCCTCCTCCTCCTCCTCCTCCTCCTGCGCTCAGAGAAACTCTCTATCTTTCTGTTCCCTCTGATTTAATCTGATTTATAAATTTGTTTTGCTTCCTTGTGGTTCTTTAAATTCGTTACAGTGGCACAAAATCATCTAATTGATATGATTGCTACAGTTTGCCACTAGGGGGCAGCAGATACAAATGTGACATCTAAATATCTGCCTGATAATAATCCACAATTTAAAACAAGATTATCAGCACTAAAAAAGGTTATTTCTAAATGATAATTCTCAGATTCCCCATAGAGTCAGACTGCACCAAACCGATTAAAAGCAAATCAAAGTGTCTGTGACAGCAAACGAAGTTTATCAGTAAGAATACAGATCCGTGTTTTTCTCTGCTGAAAATGATTGATCTGTGATTTATAAAGTAGTTATGGTGGAAACAGGAGCTGGATGGACAGAAAAAAGACAGAAGAGAAGAATAAGGATAAACAGGAGAGGGATAGAGCAGGAAATAAGGGCTAAAATCGGTTCGGTTCGTCTCGGTCCGGCCGCATTTTGTGGCGTTTCCATGGACTAAAACCAGGACAGGTCCCCTTATAAGCGACCGCTCCACTTTTCAGTTCCCTTCTGTTGGTGCCAAGCTGCTCCAAACCGGCCCCAGGGGTGGGGCTATAATCACTGCAGTACGCTGATTGGTCAAAAGATCGGTTACTTCCCGTGTGACAGCGGTAATAAAGAACGACACACAACCCCTCAGCAGCCTTTCCTGAAACAAAGCTTCACTGTGTTATGGAATAAAGAGCCACAGCTGATCACAAAGTAGAAGAGTTGCTTACAGATATGAGCCGGGAAAACTTTAAAAAATTTCTCTCATCCTTACTCTAAGGTGGTATGATGATGTCATCTGGCTGCATGGTGTTCAGGTGTTTTTTTTTCTGAGAAGTTAGTTTCTCATTAGTTATTGGACGTTAAAAACCGTGATATAAGTTTCGTTTTACGATAGTTGACAGCTGCCGTTCATGAGTAGTTTTTATCGGGGATATAAGAAACTTCAGGAAAGAGCCAAAAGGAGACTAAACCTTCTGAAGAAGAAGAAATAAATATTTTTATTTCTCTTTCTTACTTGGCTCCACCTGAAATTCTCTACTGCGCAGACTCTGGCTGCACAATGGCGGCTAGAGAAACGGGGTTTTTGGCTTCAAAAACGTAGAACGGTGACAGGCGGAGCCACGCTGTTTATTCTATATACAGTCAATGGTTTCAACCAACAGAGTAACGGTTGATAAATACATCACCACGTCATATTGTATCTAGTTAAAAGTTGAAGACCAAAGCATAGTCCAAGTTGTAAATTAAAGAGGGGATGTCATGTTTTTTTTAGTGTTTATTCTGTCCCTCTGGTGTTCCCGTAGTATCTTTACATGATTATTAAATTACGGCTCAATTTTTCTCTATCTGCTGTTTTAGAAATCTCTTATTTCAGCCTCTGTGTACTGTCTCTTTAAGGCTCCTCGCTCTACAAACCTCCCTCCCTCTGATTGGCCAGGCCTCTGGTGGTCTGTCAAGGGCCAGGACTTAGTGTTTGAGGCCCCGGTCCCTCAAACGTGACTTGAACTAGTCAGGAAATCCAGATGTTCTGACCTCATTTCACTAACTTTGGTGAAGATCAGTTTACGGACAGATTCAGGGATTTTTACAACAAATTAGTCTGTAGATGTTTGGAAATCTGTATTGAAACTTAAGATCTGTGTTTAAGAAACCAGAGAGCACAACACCCCCTCTTTAAAGTACGAGTGGAAACTATTCAGATAAAAGAAAACTCTGTATCTCAGTGCTGAGCTTTGGAGAACTGTGTGGAAAGTTGCATGAAAATAAATCCAGTTTAGTGCTTTTTTTCTGTGTTTTCAAGCAGACACAGATCTTTTTCTGTTTGCTGCAGACAACATTAGAAACCTGACCCTAACCTGTTTTTCAGAAACAGCAGAATTATTCTCCAAACATAGTTTTTGTGTCCACGTGCAGCAGCAGCACCACCTACATGGAGGCTTTAGATAGAAACTGTTCACCCAGAGCAGCTTTTATTATCATCCTCCAGCTTCTCTTTCACTTTCATTTTTTAGATTAACATATTGTTTCACAGTCGGGGGATGAAACACTGAGTACTCTCTGAATATTTCAGAGATAAACTCTAAAAGTTTTCACACACATTAATGTTGAGCTGCGGGACGTTAGAAAAACACACGGCTGTAATTTCAGTCAGTGTGATCACATAATGAGAAAGTATGATTAGTCCATAATTCAATTTAATCAAAGCATTAAAGATTCATTACCTCTGCTAAATTACTCTGTGTGTGTGTGTGAGAGAGAGAGAGAGAGAGAGAGAGAGAGAAAGAGAGAAAGAGAACAACACACACACTCACACACACACACACACCAACAGGTCAGCTCCATCTCTGGAAAAAAATAATTTTCTGTTTCTATTTGATTCACAGCAGAGTCATTTCTGCAGGTTAATGTCCACACACACACACACACACACACAGATAGTTTTTTATTCCAATGGGGCCCTCTGCTGGTCAGAAGCTGTTGTTGCTCTTTAAGGTGAAGTGAATCTGCAGAGGTATTTTTTATGTTTATTAATCTTTTAATTTGCTGGTTTGTGCAGGTTAAGAATCAACACTTCCTCAATACGTCTAAAGAGAACTGCTTTTATAATCAGCCCACGTCCTAAAACAATACAGCGGTAAAGGAAGTGATGATTGAGGTTGTTTTGTTTTTGAGGAAGTGGAATTAAGGAGGTTAAGAACAATCATTGAATTGAGCCTCTTGTTTATGTCACAGCCACATAAAGACGGTGCACAAGGTTTAGAGGAGCAAATACTAGACACGATCAGATTAATAAATCTATAAGCTATACGTGAAATAATTCACCTTTAGTAAACAGAGCAGTAAGAAAAGAGATGTGGATTCTCAAAATCAGAAATTCCCTCACGGAGATGATGTCACATTCTTACTTTACACAACAAAAGTTGAGCAACGGTGAAATTTAGCAAAAAAGGAAAACCCATTTTACTGTAGCAACAAGACAAAACTTCACTTTTTATGTGACTCAGAATACAGAAAACAGGAAATCTAACTTTGTTTTCATGACTTTTAAGGCTGTTTTAGTAAATTCTCTGTCCTCTTTTAAAGAAACATTTTCACCGATGAGTGTTTTTTTAATCGTCTTAATGTTTTTATTTTTCCTTTGACGGTATCTCTTTCTTTCCTCATCTTGTGTTTTTAAATATTGTTGTTTGTTTTTATTTCTCTGATGTTTTTCTTCCTCTTTTCGATGGTGGTTTCAGCCTTTTATATAGTTTTTATACACTTGTTGTTTTTCCTCTACTCCTCCTCACATTTCTCTATTATTTCTCCCTCATTTCTCTTATTTCTCTCCAAAGTTCATTGTTCAGGAGCAAACTCGCTGTTTTGTTTCTGGGTAGAATTAACCTTATTCAGATGACAAAAAAAGGAGAGAGAACTTTTTATTGACGTCATTCAGTTTAAAATCAAGTAGAAATAACTGGCTGGTCGTTCATATTTTCCAAGAACTGAAACAATTTACTCCAAGATTTCAAATCTTTCTGTAAAACTCAGATTTTTCTTTGGAAATGTTTCTTCTCACTGAGGGCTGAGAGGTTGTGACTTGAAGTCAATGAGCTGTTTCTAATGAAGTGTCTTCTCTATTTTTACACACTTTCACTTCCTCTCTGTGAAAGCAGACGAGCCAACGCGCCTCAGGCATGTTTTACTTTCTGGTTTTCATCAGAGGAACATCACACTGTGAGTATCACCAGCTCTTATCTGATGGGTTAAAATCAGGGGTGAAAGTCTGGTTCTGGTACCAGTAAAAGATTCAGTGGTGGTTCAGTACCGGGAAGATGGGAGAGCGACTGCCTGCTTTAAAGCGTCCGTTAAAACCAGTCACAGCCAAACTCTGGGTCAGACAATAGATTTGTTTGTAATATGCAGTCATGAAAACTACTTTGACTATTTAAAAATTCCTTTAACTTCTCCCTAATGAACCCCCCTCTGAACTGCTGCTGCTGTGTTTGAGTCCTTGGACTTTTCTCCTCATGATTTACACTTTTTTATCTCACAATTCTGATATTTTATCTAGAAAATTTGACTTTTTAACTAATAATTTTTGCCTTTTTACCTCAAATTTTGATATGTAATCTCAAATGTTTGACCTTTTATCTGAAAATCTGGATTTTTTTCCCCACATGAATACAATTTTTTTATCTCACAATTCTGATATTCTATCTAATAATTTCAGCTTTTTATTTCGATTTCTGACTTTATCTAAAAAAAAAAAGGTCCTATCACAAATTTTTAACTTTCTCAGTTGAAATTTTGACTTTTTTCCCCAATGATTTCAACTTTTTTATCTCACAATTCTGATATTTTATCTAGAAAATTTGACTTTTTAACTAATAATTTATTACTTTTTACCTCAAATTTTGATATGTAATCTCAATTTTTTGACTTTTTAATCTGAAAATCTTGTTTTTTTTCCTCATAAATTCAAATTTTCATCTCACAATTCTGATATTTTATCTCAAAATTTCAGCTTTTAATTTTAATTCCTGACTTTATCTAAAAAAAAAATGGCCCTATCACAAATTTTCTACTTTCTCAAGTGAAATTTTGACTTTTTCCCCAATGATTTCAACTTTTTTATCTCACAATTCTGATATTTTATCTAGAAAATTTGACTTTTTAACTAATAATTTATTACTTTTTACCTCAAATTTTGATATGTAATCTCAATTTTTTGACTTTTTAATCTGAAAATCTAGTTTTTTTCCTCATAAATTCAAATTTTCATCTCACAATTCTGATATTTCATCTCAAAATTTCAGCTTTTTATTTTAATTTCTGACTTTAGCTAAAAAAAAAAATGGCCCTATCACAAATTTACAACTTTCTCAATCGAAATTTTAGCCTTTTCCCCCAATGATTTCCTCTTTTTGTCTCAAGAATCTGATTTTTTATCTCAAATTTTGACCTTTTAAGTAATAAGTTTGACTTTTGTCTCAAAACTTAGTCCTAATAGAGACAAAAAAAAAATCTAAAAAGAAATAAAGCCATTATTTTTTTTAAACTGGTGGAAATGGGCTTCTATGGATGAAGGTTTGGTACCAGCAAGAATTTAAGACTTTCACCCCTGGTTATATGTTTTATCTTGTTTTGAACGAGGTTGAAAAGCTTCCTGTTAAACATTTGTCTAATTTTTGAGTCCTGCTGCTGTTTCAGAACAATTTTCTGTTGGATTTCCAGGATTCACCGTCAGCTCTTTTTATCAACAGCTGCTCTCAGAAACTTTATCTTCGATTAAAATGGGTCCTGAAACCAAAAAGACCTCTTCAAAACTTTTCCACCTCAGTGTTATTTTCTTCCTGGTGGATTGTGGGAGCCTGATTCTGCCAGTTGCCGGGTTTACCGTGAAAGATTGCCACATTACAGACAACATTGCCTTATGTCGGCCGGATGGAGTGAAAGAATTTCTCAGGGCCGTTCCTCGTGGGATTCCCACCACGGTCAAAGGGATCGACTTGGTTTCAAACCAGATTTCAGAAATACACGCGAACGATTTCAAAAATTTCACAGTTCTGGAAGAGTTGAACCTAAAACGTAACGCAATTTCAAAGATAGAGGCGGGGGCTTTTGCAGACCTGATTTCCCTGAAGAGGTTAACTCTGAATAATAACAGACTTACAGCTCTCGGGGATGATCAGTTCGCTGGTTTGAGTAACCTGACAGAGCTCCTCATAACCAGCAATTTTATCAAAGAGGTGTCGCCCACCGCATTCAAATCCCTGAAGAGCTTAGAGTTTCTGGACATTACTGACAACAACAAACTGCACACCAGCACCAGAGTCAGATACATCCTGCAGCAGCTACCAAACCTACAATCTCTGTGGATCTCACACTGCGACATAACCCACTTCGAATCACGAGACCTGACAAACAGCTCACTAAAGCTTTCCAAACTGGATTTATCCAAGAACCGCATCGCAGTGTTTCGAATCGTTGCAGATGTTTTTCCCAATCTCACCTGGTTAAGTTTCGGCTCCACGATCAAGCAGAAGACGATTTGGGACGTACGGAACAAGACTTTTCTCAGTCGGGTGTCCACCCTTGATATCAGTGGGCTCCAGCTGGTTTCCAAGGATTGGAAAACCTTCCTGGGAGACTTCAACTCTTCTCTGACGACTCTGAGGATGAACACCATGAAAACCAACCTCTCAGAGCTCATCAGCGTCTCCTGCACCATCCCAACACTCACCTCGCTCCAGCTCAAAGAAAACAAGCTCAAACAGATCGACTCAGAAATGTTTAGACTCTGCTGGAACCTGACAGAGCTAGATCTATCAAATAACGCCATACAGTCGATCCAGGGGGATGCCTTCAGGTCTATGAGGCGTTTGAGGATCTTGACTCTGGGTCATAACAAGCTGCCTTCGGTTCCTGCTGCCGTGAAGTTTCTCCCCATACTTTCAGAGCTGGACCTCAGCTACAATCAAATCACCAAATTCACGTGCCACGATTTTTCCAACCTAACAAAACTCAGAGAACTCAGTCTTGACCATAACACGATCCCACAGTTAAGCGACTGCGTCTTCAGGGATTTAAAACGACTGGAAGTTTTACAGTTACAGAGCAGCCACATCACCAAACTGAACAACGCCTTCAAGAAAGATCTGCCAAATCTGAAACAACTTCGCTTGAACAACAACCAACTTGGCGTCTTGAAAAACGGGCGATTCCAAGGCTTGAAGTCCCTCAAGCTCTTAAAGTTGCATGAAAGTAACATCAAAGTCCTGGAAAAAGGGTGTTTCACTGGACTGGGCAATCTCACTGAGTTACAGCTTCAATCCAACGACATCCAGGCGGACAAAATCAAAACAGGCAGCTTCGATGGTCTAACCAGTCTGAAAACTCTGAATCTGAGGGATAATCACATAAGTTTTAAGGACAGTTCAGCTCTGCCCGATCCGTTCTTTTCCTCTCTCACTCTCCTGGAGACCCTGGACATGCAGGCACAGCACCATAAGGGGAGATCCCGACTGCCTCGCAACTTCCTGCAAGGCTTGATCAATCTTAAAAGCTTCAAAGCAAGGAACATTCAACTTTTACACCCCCACAAAGATATGTTTAAGTACACGCCTCGACTGGAACGACTGGATATCAGCTCTAATGACCTGACGGACTTTTCACCGGAGCTGTTTTTCCCTCTCAGAGATCTGGAAAGCCTCTACGTCTCCAGGACGGGTCTCCTGTCCTTAGACTTCCTCATTCAAGCAAACCTGACCAAGCTGACGTTCCTGCAGGGCAGAAAGAACGTTTTCCCAGTTATTTCTGAGGAAGAAATCAGGTCTCTACCTGCTCTGACTTACCTGGATCTCTCAGGGCAAAGTTTCAACTGTGACTGTGATAACGTCTGGTTCCTGGAGTGGGCGGTAAACAACAACCAAACTCAAGTTTTTGATGCCAATGCGTTTGAGTGTAACTATCCCAAAAGCTTTAAAGGCACGAAGCTGTTGGACCTGGACACTCGTCCCTGCTCGGTGACCACAGACTTCATCTGCTTCGTCTCCACCACCTGCTTCACTCTTCTGTTCATGGTGGCGTCCTTCACCTACCACTTCCTGAGGTGGCAGCTGGTTTACGCTTACTACCTGTTCCTGGCTTTCCTCTTCGACAAAAAGCAGAAGAACAGACCAGCTCTCTGCCAGTATGACGCCTTCATCTCCTACAACGCTGCCGACGAGCCGTGGGTCGTCGAAGAGATGCTGCCGAAGCTGGAGGGCGAGCAGGGCTGGAGGCTGTGTCTGCACCATCGAGACTTTGAGCCAGGTGAGATGAACCACCACAGGTAAATCCAACGTTAATACTCTTTGTTTGGTTCCAGAGACGAGTTTCAAGACAAGACTGAACTGCAAAAACTGAAATCTAAGCAAGTCATTCTGTCTTATTTGGAGTGGAAATTGTCTTATTGTTCTTAATTTGAGCCACATTCACCAGACCAGGTCATAAAAATGTCTGATTTCAAGTTTTTTTAAGACAAATTGCTTGTAACAAGTCAAAAAAAATCTGCCAGTAGATCAACCGCAACACGCCCACGTTTAGCACATGCAGTTTTTTCGTTTGCACACACAGTTTAGTGCTGGGTATTTGGGATCTTGGTAGATCAGGCCCTGAGTGTGAAAATCTCATTTTGCAGTTCAGCTTTTCCTCCAGAAGGTGTCACCAGAGAACTGCAAGATCTGAGCAGGTGAACTCATCCTGTTTCTTTCCTCTTCTGCAGGTAAACCCATCATGGAGAATATCACAGACGCCATCTACGGGAGCAGGAAGACGATCTGCGTGATCAGTCGCAAATATCTGGAGAGTGAGTGGTGCTCCAGGGAGATGACACTGGCCAGGTAACGTTTCTGAAATACCTCAACTCAGAGGGGCAGGTTTAGAGATATAATCAGTAACAGGAGGAATGTGGAGGGCTCTTACAGGAACTTAACGGTACAAAGACACCGTGATTACTTGCATCCATAACCGTACATGTCAAATACACTAAGATACGTACATTCTCTAAATACCAAACACCTGCACACGTCGTAACTGTGTCAAGTCTGGAACTTTTTGTTCAACGACACAACACAAGCAACAAAGTAAGTTCTTCTTCTCCAGGGTCAAAACACAAAGAAATTGTGCTTTATGAATTAATATGCTCAAATGAAATGAGACAAATCAGTCTGGAAAAATAAGAAACCGTCAAAGAAAAAAACAAAAGTGATTTTCCAAAATATCATCAGTATCTGGAGGAAAATATTGTTTAGGGATTAACCTCCACGTCTTCTAATCCTCCTGAAACAGTGTATGTTTTGCGGGACAATTTTATCAAACAGCTCAATGCAACCAGCTCAAAACATCCATGCCACGTTGGTAAGCCATGAGTTTTCCAAAAGACAACTTTCTGAATTTAAGTCGTCCCAAGAAACAAAACAAAAAGCCTCAACGACAACAACCAAAGCATTGGAGGCGTCCATCAAAGGTACTAGAGACCTCAATCTTTAATTATGTCTGATAAACATTGCTCTTCAAAGGTATAGAATTAAAGTAATCGTTTATTTTTTTGTTATTACGACACTGTAAAACCGCACGCGTACATTTATTCATGTTATTTTCCTTCATTATTTCCTGAAGTCTATTATATTAAGTCTCAAAAATGTTTGTGGCCCACCTTTACCCAATAAGTATCCAGGTTCTATGATGCCATGACCCTATATGTAATTGGAAAAATGTCATCAAAGCCAAATTTTAATAACTGGTCGATATTATCACAGATGCTGAGTTAACGCATTAACTTTTTGCAGTGTAACAAGTTGTAAGTTATTATATTTTGAGTTTTACTGCATTCTTTTTGTTACTTTCCCGCTCAGCAACTTTGTTACATTATTGACTCTATTGGGCTCTAACTGCTTTCTTAAAGGTTTTTTTTTTCCTATGTGACTATTTTAACAGTTTTAATTTGTTTTAGAACTTATCTGAGTTTTAACATAATTCATTATTCTGTATATTTGTATCTTTATATTATTACCCTCCACTAAAATCATGCTCCATTGGAAATGATTTGGCAGCCCACTTGTAAGACCTTTGTGGCCCACCAAGGGGCCGTGGACCACAGGTTGGGAAACAGTAAACTAAATAATCTGTATGCGTCTAACTGGGATTAAGGAAGCTTTCTGGATGAGGAGGGCTACAAACGGCGTCAGTCTGAGGCTGAATTCTCCTCTTATCTTCTGCAGTTTCCGCCTGTTCGACGAGCAGAAGGATGTTCTGATTCTGGTCTTTCTGGAGGACATTCCCACCGCTGAGCTGTCTCCGTACTACCGTATGAGGAAAGTGCTGAAGAGGCGGACCTACGTGAGCTGGCCGCGAGCCGAGGGGAACGCCGGGCTGTTCTGGCAGAAAGTGTGTCAGGCTCTAAAAACCAGAGCAGACCACGGGGACGACAACTTCCGCCTCACAGTGGTGGACAACCAATGACAGCCCTTTTCCACTGACTCTGAGATGTTTGGATGTTTCATTTCTTTGTTGATGAATCAAATCAAACACTTTTCTGACAAATTTCCATTCCAAAAATAGTGTTTTAATAAATTATTCAACATCATTTCTTACAATCCAGTTCCTTTCTTGCATTACACCACAGATTTATTTGCATAAATATAAACTTGAATATTTGTCTTACTTAAAGCACCAGCTCACAGTTTTGTATGTATCAAGCATACTACACTTCCCTGTTTATAAAACAGAACAAATATAAGAAGAAATGTCTCTAAAATAACACAATAATAACCCTGACAGAGAGGTTTAAAGCAGTGAAGTGAAGAGTTCGCTCAGGTCAGTGAAGGTTGAAGAGGACGATGTGGTTTAGTGGTTCCCGTCTTCCATGAGTAGTTTGATCTCCTTCTTTCTTTCACTAAAACACAAACACAAACGTCGGTTAGAAATGTTATTTAGCTGCATTAAAGTGTGCAGTAGGGCTGAACCATTTATCTTTTTCTGATTAAAATCGCAATTTCAAACATCATGATCATCTGATCGTTAAAGCTGTGATTTTTTCCTGCTCCTGACTGACCCAGGATCTGTTATATCAGCTGTTTCACACACACCTGTCTTTGAGTGAGAGACTGTTGGAAAAATCCTTAAGAGTCAAAGATGCTCTTTTTGTTTTTCAGTCGTTATAACTAAAAATACAATTTAAAAAGTCAAGTTTAGAAATGCAAAGAATTGTATTTCAAGGTCAGAAATTAAACTATTTAACTCAAAATCTTTTTTTTTTCTCAAAAATGTAGACATATTTATTACTGTTGTCTTAATTTCTCTTAATTTTGACTTTTTACATCAAAATTCTTACTTTTTATTTCAAAATGTTGACGTCTTATCTGGAAATTTTGACTTTAGTCTTTATCTCAAGATTTTGACCTTAAATGTGAAAGTTAAGACTTTTTCACATTATGTTAAATTGATTTCTTAAAATTTGGACTCTTATCTTAAAAGTTTGACTTTTTTTCTCAGAATTTTGTTCTTTAAATATTGTCCTTTTATCTAAGAGTTAGAAACAATTCTTACCTTCAGTTTTTATTTTCATCCTCACATTAGAGTAAAAGCTTTTGATGCTTCAATGGTTTGATGTAATTTTCTGTCAAGTTTTTTAATGTTTCTGTACATTGTGAAAACTTCACTGAAGCTTGATTTGAAGAAAATCGTGAAGTGAATTGTGATTTAGATGTTTTTCTAAAATGGTTCAGCCCTGGTGTGCAGTGATGACAGGTAAAGATGGACTCACTCGAAGCACCTCATCAGTCTCTGGGTGTGGTGGGAGGACGGGTTAGCGCACAGGAAACCTCCTTTGACATGGAAGCTGTGGAATTCAGGAAACAAAGAGAAAAATGATCACGAGGAGTCGTTTGACCTGCAGAAACCCTCCCCCTCCTCTCATACCTGAGCCTCACCCCCCCCTCAAGAATTCCTCATCATCTATTCTGTGTCAAATTTTAACTCAGAGTTTTTGTCTTCATGAGCAAACAGACTTCACTTCACTTCAGCCAGTTTCTTACTCAAACACTCGGAGTCTTTTTCCTTGTAAGGTTCCTTATCCATGAAAATATTGGGTTTCATATTTTTGGTGTGGGTCTCAGGGCCCAATGTTTAGCAGTAAACCTCTTGATTTCAATAAAAAGCAGAAAAATAACCTAAAGAGAATCCTATAAATAAACCAAAGGTTTTTGTGTTACCTGCCTATTATTGAGGGGTATAGAACACATCTCTGAAATAAATTTGCTCTATTTATTTTTTCATTTTAAAATTAGCAACTATAGTAACATCTATGGTGTTAGGGTCAGTTTGACCCATACAAATATTTTTCAAAAAAATGCAAAAATATATATATCTCAATTCTGAGATTAAAGTCGAAATTATGAGAAATAAAGACAACATTGATAGATAAAAGGAAAAATTTTGAAAAAAAAAAAAAAGAGAAGATTTTGAGATAAATAGCCTAAGTTTGACTTTTCTTAGTCAAACACCTCCACTGAGTCTGAACTTTAAATACAACTCTCGCTATTTTTAAACTGGACTTTTTAAATTGTATTTTTAGTTTTAACAACTGAAGAACAAAAAGAGCATCTTTGACTCTTGACTTTTCAAAACAGCTGAGTCCAAAAAAGATGTTTTATGTTAAAAGAAGATAAATAAAACACGAAACAATTAAAAAAAGGATCTTTCCCAACAGTTTTACACTTAACCCTCTGCTACATGAATTATTAAAGTCAGTGTCTGGATTTTTCCCTTGAGTGTTTTTTTTTTATTTGTCTTAAAGCATAAAAAAAGTTTTCCACTTTTTTTCTTCAAATATTTGTAACAGAACATTCAACATAAAAAAGAGTGAAATTAATGTAAACATAACTATTTTTTTGTTTGACTTCCTTTCTTTTTTTTTTGTAATTTCATGAATAATCTTTTTTTAATGCTTAATTCTAATGCGAAACATTTTGACTCTCTGTCATCCATTTTAACACTGAATAATTTATAGTTATTACGCTGTTTTACCCTCAAATGTTTGTCTATAACTTTTTTTTTCAAATATTTATGTTTGGAAAAAGAATTGAAAACATTTTTTTCAGGTCCTAAGAAGAATAAAATATCCTGACACAGGTTTATATGAATTTCCACCACATGAACCATTGAATTAAGGAGTAAATAAGTTTTAAATAGGTGTTTACTTTTCCAAGGGTTTTTTTTTTCCTTTCTTCAAATGTATTCTCCCCTTTGTCCACCTGTGATTCTTTGACAAATGATTAATCCCACCTCCTCTCTCCTTGTTAGACAAGAAATTTCTCATATTGTATCTTCCCCAAACCTTTTGGTATTTGCCTTTGTCCTGTTTGCGTCCAGCTACTCTGTCTGGCCATCTACCTTTTGTTAAATCTGTCTGGAACATCTCACAAGTGCATTAGAGAATCCCTCATAGAAGATAAGCTACCTTTTTATCCCCATCCATGTCGTCTTTATATCCAAAGATTAATGTAATCCTTATCCACAGAACATTAATTATGTTTAATACTTTGTCTCTCCTAGTGACCCAAATGTTTTTCGCTTTCTGATTTGTATAGTTTTTGTTTCTCTTTGTAAAATACTTAAACTCTTTAATAAAAAATAAAGTTAAAAAAAAAAAAAAAAAAAATAGGTGTTTACTGTAGTGACCACTATGCACCACAGGGTTAAACACGTGTGTGTGTGAAACAGCTGACACTAAAGATCCTGGGTCAGTCAGGAGCAAAAAAATTGCAGTTTTGGCAAAAACATGATCGCGATTTCAATCAGAAAACAATAAATCTTTCAGCCCTACGCCCGCCTGTCAGTTTCTGCCACTGCTGAATAAGTTGTGATAACGTGTGACTCACATAACGGCCTCGATGTCGCAGGAAGCGTTGATGTTCTGGATGCTGTATCCCAGCAGTTTGTGGCATTTCAGGTGACGCCTGCTGTACCACAGACAGCAGCTCGCTGTGAAAAAAAACACACATTAACCTCAGGAAACTGAACCTTTGTACTTGTTTTCCAGTGAAAGTTTGCTGAATGAAACACTGCAGTGATTTCTCCTGAATGCATTAAAGTTTAGATGAAGCTGAGAGACTGACCTGACTGGGAGCTGTGGATGAAGGTGCTGAGGATGAGGAGGGAGCACAGCGTCGTCAGGAGAAGTCTGTTTGCCATCTCTGTGTCGCTCTGAGTGAGTGAGGCTGTAAAATGCCTTTGAGCCTTTGAGCGTTCAGTGAAAGTTTAACACCGGCTTCGCGGCGCTCGCTCCTTAAATACTCGTCTTATCTGGGGTTTTCCCCAGCGCGGCAGGATTGTGCAACGTCGCGTGGTTTGTTAGAGTTTTATGGAAATGAGCCAGGTACAGCCTCCAGGTGAGAGACTGGATAATTAAGGAAACAGGTCACACTGCAGCTCAGGAATGAAATATTATATAACAATAAAGAAGATGAATCTGCAGAAATGAGCTGCCTTATCTACCACTTTCTATGTTCCAGGAGTTTACGACGCTACGCTCGCAAGGAAGGGTGAAAGAAAAAATCAAGTCATAAAAGTATCAGGATTTTTGGTTTTCAATCATTTTTTTGGATTTATTTTTCCAAATTTAAATGCTTCATTTAACTCTTCACAAGCATACAGAAATGGGTCAAATATTTTCCTGCTGAATAAATTTAATTTATTGTTTCAGCGTAAAAACCATGATGTGAAGGGCTGCCTCAAACCAATGCTGTTGTTCTAACACCAAAAAAAAGTTATCTTGATTAAAAAAAGACGCCTTGCATCAACATTTGTCTCAGTTTGGTTGATTTAGATTTGTCGGTTAATGTCTGTAAAGAACCTCAGAGTCGTTGTAAAGTAGAGGATTTGGGTGGAACCAGGTAAAAATAAAAATATATGTTTATTCGTCTTTCAAAGGTCTAATCCCTTTTTGTCTCTTTCCTGAAGTTTCTTATATCCCTGATAAAAACTACTCACAAACAGCAGCTGTCAATCATGGTAAAACCAAACTTATAACCCGGTTTTTAACGTCTAATAACTAAAGAAAAACCTAAGAAAAAAGAGACTTAAACACAAAGCAGCTGAATAACATCTTCATATCACTGCAGCGTAAGGAGAGAAACTTTTCTACAGGTGAAATCATTTTTAAAGTTTTAACACCTCTTATCTGGAATGAATGAGGAGGTTTAAACTGCAGCAGCCACCAGGGGGAGCAGTTTCTGAGGAGGCCTCAGTTAGAGACACTGTCATGGCGTCCATGTGTATGTCAATGACAAAAAGAGGGTCTAAAAACGTATTTTTAAAAAGTTCTTTGAAAATGGATAAAAACATATTTCTGAGAGAAGAATTATGTTTTCTAACAGATTTCAGTAATTGACCAACATTTCAAAGTTTTTAGGTTCATGTATTTTTAATTTCCATTTACAATAATTGACATTCAATTTTTAGAGTTTAATTACTGTAGATACTTGTCAGGACGGTTGCACCACCTGACATTTTGGGGGTTTGAGGAACCAAAACACAAAAAAACATGTTATATTTTAATAGTTTAAAGATGTGTTCAAATAACACAGGTTTCATAGAATAAAGAAATACATGTGATGAAATACTCAATTCATGATGGAAGGAAATATTGCACTCAGACACAAAAAAAGGGGACGTCACCTCATTGACCCATAGACAGTCGAGTGTGGAGTTGATGTGCATCATGCAGACTGTCAGAAAACTCCCCCTGATGTTTGCTGAAGTTGAGGATGGCTGATTTTTCTGTTAATATTTCTCACAGAAACAACGTGTTGGTGCAAAGTCAGGGATTTCCAGCCTGAGTTCATTCTGCCCTCTTTCTGAACCCGGTCACTCAGTAACTACCCCCCGCTTTGATTTACAGGAACCAAACTTTCTGTTTTACGCTGGTGTTTGAGTGAAGGAGCCACAGCAAGATAACCACGCTCCGATGGTGGCGGCGAGTTCATGGTTTACAGATTAAAATCAACAGCTCGACGGCCTCGAAAGAACCAGCTCTTCCCACACGAACGATGAGGAAACACTTACTGTCTGGTAAAGACAGAGACAGAGGAGAGAGTCACTGGAGTTTTTTACGGTGAAACTGTCCTGGAGAAAATCTGAAATAATCCTCAGACAGTTGTGACCCTCTTTTGAGTCTCAACCACAAACAATCACTGTCACAGCTACAACAAACAAACAACAATGGGTTCAACATTTACCATAATCCTGTGTCTTCACCAGAGTCTTTCTTCAACTAAAATGCTCCGTTTGAGTTGATTTGATTTGGGCTTGGATGTCGTTTTCTGACCTAAGAGTTCAGAGTTTGTGGTCGTTCAAAATACCTTTGAGATTAAAATCAGCTGCTCTGTGTGTTTGTTTTCCCAGGCTTCAGAAAAAGATCTAATTGCCATTTTTCTGGCAGATTCAGCGATTTCAATTCGATTCACGATTTTCTTTAAATCAAACTTTAGTGAAATTTTCACAATGTACAGTAACATTTACAAACTTGACAGAAAATTACATCAAACCATTGAAACATCAAAAGCTTTTTTTCTCTAATGCAAAGATGAAAATGAAAACTGAAGGTAAGAATTGTTTCAAACTTTTAATTAAAATGTCAATATTTTGATACAAAAAGTGAACATTTTTAGAAATAAAGACAAAATTCTGAGATAAATAGTCAAGATTTTGGGATGAAACTTCTAAAGTTTAAGAAATCAGTTTAAGATTATGCGAAAAAAGTACAAACTTTCTCATTTAAGGTCAAAATTTTAAGATGACAAAAATCTAAGATTGAAAGTCTACGTCTGAAATAAAAAGTTGAAATTTTGATGTAGAAAGTCGAAATTCTATGATTTAAGTCGAAATTATGAGAAATAAATACAGAGGCAAAAATAATAAATAAATAAAAAGAAGATTTTTCGTAAAGCTGTCGAATTTTTACTCTTCTCTAAACCGGACTTTTTAAATTGTATTTTAGTTATAAAAACTGAAGAACAGAAAGAGCTATCTTTGACTCTTCACTTTTAAAAAGATGTCGAGAAAAACATCCTGAATTGTGTCAAGTTAATTAAAATAAAATCAACAACAATCCCAAGGAAAAAAGGATTTTTCCAACAGTCTCACACTCAAAGACAGGTGTGTGTGAAACAGCTGATATAACAGATCCTGGGTCAGTCAGGAGCAGGAAAAAATCACAGCTTTAACGATCACATGATCACCATGTTTGAAATGGCGATTTCGATCAAAAAACGATTGAAAAAAAATTGTTCAGCCCTAAAGATACTGATACTTTTTACTCAAGTGTTGCCTTAAAGCAGTTTATAAAAGGTTTAAAGGTGACGCAATGATGAGGCTTTAACTTGGATCCTCGCAGATGGAAAACCAAACTGGTTCTCAGGAAGAACAGGATTAAAACCGACTCAGCACTGTCACCGAACCAGAACTGGTGGATAAAGGATTTGAGACAAATCACACCCTGAAATACACAAACACAATGAATCAGAAGTTTCATTCATTCATAAAAATCCAGTTATTTGCTGCTGGGAGTGTTTGGGTGCAGAGAAAAGTGCAGACAAAGCAGTTTGGTCTGAGTCACGACAGGATGAGTGACGGTGTCTGGGTTCAGCTTTTACGGTGAGGAGATTAAAGTCGGACTTCGGTCTGTTTTGATGTCTCACTACGTCATCGGAGTGACGATAGCGCGGCACGTGCAGCGGTTTCATCATCGTCATCTCTGACATTTCATGAAGCAAAACCTGAGTTTATTATCAGATGCAATGCAGACGTATTTGTGATGTCTCACTCTGGGGTTAATCTTTTATAAAACATAAAAACTGACATAAAAATCTGTGAAAACAACACCTCTACATAGGGCGGAAAGATTTATCATTTTCTGATCGAAATTACAGACATGATGATCATGTCATCACCAAAGCTGTGATTTTTTTTTTTTACATTATTTTGAAAAGCTAAGAGTCAAAGATGTTTTTTTTTTTGTTCTTCTGTCGTTATGACCAAAAATATGGTTAAGAAGTCCAGTTTATAAATAACAAGAATTGTATTTAAAGTCCAGAATCAGTGGAGGTGTTAGATTCAGGGTTTTGAGAAAACTCAAAAATTCGTCTAATATCAACATATTTGCAATATTTCCGAAATAATTCCCACTTTTTATCTCAAAAATTTTCAAAATGTTTACGTGTCATTTAAAAAAAATCTGTCTCTTTATCTGAGACTATTCTTTATCTCAAATTTTTTAACCTTGAATGTGAAATTTCACTTTTTTTTTGGCATAATGTTATTGTGATTTCTTAAAATTTGGATTTTTTTTTTATATCAAAATTTTGACTTATTGAACATTTTCTACAAGCTAGAAACAATTCTTACCTTCAGTTTTCATCCTTGCATTAGAGTAATGTTGATGTTTTTGATGGTTTGATGTAATTTTCTGTCAAGTTTGTAAATTCTGCACACTGTGAAAACTTCACTGAAGCTTGATTTGAAGAAAATCGTGAATCCAATTGAAATCTCAATATGTGCCAGAAAAATCACAATTAGATCTTTGATTAGAAACAGTGATGATGAAACATGAAGTGAATGTTTCCCTCTGAACTCTGAGCATGAGGCAACTGAAGGTAAAAATAAATGATTGAACCCGTGAGAAGAGCTAAAAATAGCGCAGGAGCTAAAAATAGAGACATATAATCAGTTAACGATGTCAGGGCGCGGCTTTATATGACCATCAACACTAAAATGCACCATCAGCAAAAACACTAGTTTCTAATGGTTCGAAAAGCTGGAGCATTTTTTATAACTTGAAACATGAAATTAGTTTGATATTGGACACCACCTCACAGGAGCTTTCACTAAAGAAGCAGGTTGTATTGAGGAGTGATGTAAGGCAAAAAAATATTTTGTTATTTTTGCTTCATTTAACACAAATGATGCAATATTTTGGAAATTACTCATAATTTATCAAGAGAGAAACCTGTTTTTTTTCTCAATTTGACCTAATAATCAGGAAAAAGTTCCAGTAAATGAGACCATTTTTGACACGCATGGTGAGAAAGTTGGTGCCATTTGTCTCCTCGATGCATGAGGTCACTGTCCAGGTGTGAGTTAATGATTACACCTGTGTGTGAGGAGCTGTAAATAAACTGGAGCTAAGAATAGAAACATAATCTGAATGGGATCATACAGGAATGTGAACATGTATTTACAAGCTGAAGAGAGGGAAGCTGTTTCCTTATTGGTTTACACATTTACTAAAGCGTGACACACACACACACACACACACACACACACACACACACACACCTGAACTCTCCACTTACAGCTCTCTTTACACTTTCCTGTTTCTACAGATTAAACTTTTTCACTGAGCCGTGGCTTTAATCTCATCTTTTGTTGTGAAATTGCAGAATTATTTCTCACCTAGCAGGAAAAAAGTTGAACAATGTGTCGACATCACGACTCTTAAATTTACCGTAAAAATCAACTTTCAAAAGCACGACAGGTTTTAACTGCTAAGGTGCGTTCTCTCTTTAATCCTTTTTTTTTTCAGAATACATCTGACAGACAAAAACAAGGTGTCTGCAAATCTTCCAAAGTACAACATGCAAAATTCTCAAATTTCTTCAACTGAATTTTTGCAAAGAAAAGGATCCTTGTATTTTAAAGCCACTGACAAGTCAAGAATTATTTTAAAGATGTTTAGATGTTTATTTCTCAGGTGAAAGAATCCAACAGCAAGTGTTCAAATGAACTGACCAGACTCAACTGTAACAACACGACAAAGAAGGATTAATTTTCTGAACCCTGGAGTTAGGGCTGCACGATACGGCCTACAATCAATACCTCAATATTTTTTTGCTATATCTCAATATTTTGGATTTCTCCCGTAAATCACTGTATTAAATGTCCAATTCAACCCTTTAATTAATGGAATGACACCAGTGTAATGATTCAAGCAGACTTTTCAGTAAGATTTATAACATTTGCTGCCAATAAGGGAAAAATCAAAATCAGGTCAAGTTTAACAAACCGTTTACTCCAAAACACACTTTATATATTTACATATTTTCAATTCCAGTAAAAGATTTCATTCAGATTTATTTATCTGGTTGAACGTATCACATGACTGTCTCAATAGATTTCTAAAATTACAACAATGAAGATTGAAAAAAATTTTGAAAATAACATGAACTAAAAATGGGGATGACTTAATCTAACTTTTATTTCCATAAATCAGCTACTTTTGTATTGTTGTTGGTGCTGAAAGGACTCTGTTAGTGACTTCTGTCTCTGAGCCTGGACTCTCACTGAAGTTTTGTGTTAATGTTAGTTTTACAGCATGCTCTTATTTTGAAGGACACGCAGGTTCATGACAGGAAGTTAGTTGGGCAATAAACTGAGACGCGTGAATGAACGCTCCGTGAAACATCTGTGAGAATCTTTAATGTGCAACACGAAAGTTAGAGGATTCTCAACCTTCCTCTGTTTACTTTACAGCACAGAGTTTTATTTTTAGAGCGTTATTAGACCTTTGTGTACGTTTGTGGTGACGCTGCAAAACTTAACTTTCTAAAGACATCTCAGATCACACAGGTGGCAAAGCAGCGTCTTTTCTTTCGTCTCCCAACACAGAAACACGCATGAGGAGAGTTTTCTGGATGGGGGGGGAGTGAGCTGTTTAGTGTGAGAAGCAGCAGCAAAGAGTGAAAAACACAACTGAAGAAAATTACAGACTGACGTCTCAAAACATTTACCTGGTAATTTATACTCGATGGTCACGATATAGTCATTTTATACATCCCACGTGCAACAACCCGCGAAATATCGCGTATATTCGATATATCCCCCAGCCCTATGAGTCCTACAGCAAGTTCAGAGTTTTTTCTGACTGAAATAAGATGAACTTACCAGACTCAACTGTAACAACACAACAAAAAAGTATTAATTTTCTGAACCCTGGAATCATCTTTGCTCCCGCTGTGTCAACGTGAAATCAGATCATTGTCAGGGACTTTGTGAGTGAAATTTAACCAAACAAACTCTGTTCTCCTGTGACGGGAAAGAAGCCTTTAAAGCGGTAACTAAACACCAACACAAAGAACCACAACAAAAGCCAGGAAGCCTCCAGACGGCAGCTTGTTCCTGACACTGAACCTGATCTTTCTCCTGGATTATTCTCTGTGGACACCGAAGCTGCAGTTTAACACTTTTATCAACCCGATGCACAAATCTGGGGTCAAATTTAACCAGGCTTTTCTCCTCCTGCTGGTGTAAATGTCCTGATGTTGGACTGAATAACCATGGGAAAAAGGAACTAGATTTTTTTTTCTTCAGGTTACATGGTTTAATAACATTAGTACCATTTCTCGTGAACAGATGTTGTTGCAAGTGACTCACACGACGAAAGCAAATTATTTCACAACAAATCAAAATGCCTGGGAGAAATAAACTTCCTCCCACGTCCCATCATCCCTGCTCTCGCTTTTTTATTTCTTTCTGTTCTGCAGAATCAGGGAAGCCTTTCAGAGCGAGTGAAACTGATGATGATGAAATCAAAGACGCCCACACTCGAGGAAAGACTAATTCTTAACAACCCCACGGTAAAGTGTAGGCGGAGAGTCTCTACCACGCATTATAAAAACTGATCTGGATCAAGTCCTGTCACGCATGATGACAACTATTCTTAAAGGTATCTGACACCTACGGTACAGCAGAGACTGCCTTCAGCTTTGATTACAGCCACATTCACTGTGGCTTTGTTTACATAAGCTTCTGCAATGTTGCAAGATCAGTTTCCATCCAGTGTGTCATTCATTTTTACCACATTCCTGCAGGACGATGGTTCCCCACCATCCTTCCAGTTTTTAAAAAAAGCATTGGACAGTTCTTAACCCAATTTTATTCATTTCTGCATCAATCTACTTACTACTAACAATGATTTGGCCCTTGAACACTACAACACTTTTTCAAATGGCTTTTTTTGTCTCAAACTGTGACATTTGAGATCCAAAAACTCAGTTTGACATGAAACCATGGAACCAGAGTTTTTAGAAAAGATGTTTTTTGTGTTTTTTATGTATAAAAATAAATGAGGTTTCACAGATACACAGCTTCGTTAAAATGGCCTAAATATAAAGTGGAGACCTACTTCTCTAGAACTGCTCTTACAAAATGAAAATGTATGAGTCACTACAGACACTTGAGAGATACTTGCCAATAATTTCACACAGAAAAAATAACAGGAACATATAAATATATTTTCATATATTTGGTTGCACCACCTGACATTTTTGGGTGCTCAAATTAAAAATACTAAAAAATAATGAAGCTAAAAACTTTGAAATGTTGGTCAACTACTGAAATCTGTTAGAAAACATAATTGTTCTCTCAGAAATATGTTTTTATCCATTTTCAAAGAACTTTTTAAATAAAGTTTTTAGACCCTCTTTATGTCATTGACCCATTTACAAATATGTCAAGTTGACTTTTTGCTCATGGCAGGATTTTTTTTAAAACCACTTTTTTTTCTCTTTCAAGGTTGATTAATACTCACTAAGAAAAACTAGACTCATAGAAGATTTCACCCACCATTTCAATAAAAGTCAAAAACCAGATTCTGATTCATCAGAAGAACAACCATAATTAATAACAACCTTCTCACACCCCAATATTAAACTAATTTTCTGTTCCTCTAATTAGGACAAGCCTTTGTTAATGGTCTTAGTGATGCCTGTACTGTGTTTACCTGCTGCAGCTCTTCAGGAGTGACACCCAGGTTGACACCTAATTCACCCAACATGGTTCCTCCTCCAGGTTTTTATTGTTGTAAGCACCTCGGCTGTCGTCATCAGGGTCATCTAAAAAGTTCCAACAAAACTCTCCTCAATCACCTGCAATTGTTCTGTTTTTACTTGACATGCAAAAATGCTTTGACGTAAAAGTCTACAGTCTAAACTATGACACACGATCACATAAACATAAACAGCTGCCAATCATTACACAGACAGACAAAAGAAACTGTACGAAAGAATCCAGTGGGTATTTTCTTACCTTTGTTACTCTGTTGGTTATAGTGGTTAATGCTGTTTGTGTCCACGTTCATCGTGGGCGATGAAGCAATTCACATTCCTGTCAAATTCAGAGTGACGCAAGTCAATGCAGCAGCAACAAAGAGTCACTAATGTGTCAGTAAAACATGAAAGGCATTCGTTAAATAAAGCTTTAAAAATATCATTTAAATGTCAACCAATAATGGACACAGGTTAGGCAAATTGTTTGTAAAGTACATTTCAGCAACATGCAAATTCAAAGTGCTTCACATTTGCATACAGATAACATCAGAGTAACACTGAGAGTTAACTGGGTCAATGACAAAAAGAGGGTCTAAAAACTTTATTAAAAAGTTCTTTGAAAATGGATAAAAACATATTTCTGAGAGAAGAATTATGTTTTCTAACAGATTTCAGTAGTTGACCAACATTTCAAAGTTTTTAGGTTCATTATTTTTTAGTATTTTTAATTTGAGCACCCAAAAATGTCAGGTGGTGCAACCAAATATATGAAAATATATTTATATGTTCCTGTTATTTTTTCTGTGTGAAATTATTGGCAAGTATCTCTCAAGTGTCTGTAGTGACTCAAACATTTTCATTTTGTGTGTTTCATTTCTTTTATTTGTGAATAAGATAAATAATTTGATGTTAAAATAACATTTCACATTATTACATTGGTTGT
>RPOG01002955.1:0-10837 GCA_008086565.1 Thalassoma bifasciatum | reverse complement strand
TTTTTATCAGTATTTCAGAGAAATCTACAAACTTTTCCACTTGGTCACAAATGTCATTTGGGCTCCTCTGGCTGATGCAGTTTCCTGTTTCCTGTTTTATTCTCTTCACTTTAAAATAAAAGTCTAATGTTACGGTTGCACCACCCTGACATTTGACAAGGTGAAAATTACGGGACAAAAGTTTTTTACATTTCTCAACAGCTTTAAAATTCTTTTTATTTGCAAAGAATGTTTTATTTAAAAAGGTTGAAGCATAAAATAATGCCACTGTATTTTTAATTTCCATTTACAATAACTGACATTCAATTTTTAGAGTTTAATTACTGTGGATACTTGTCAGGACGGTTGCACCACCTGACATTTTGGGGGTTTGAGGAACCAAAACACAAAAAAACATGTTATATTTTAATAGTTTAAAGATGTGTTCAAATAACACAGGTTTCATAGAATAAAGAAATACATGTGATGAAATACTCAATTCATGATGGAAGGAAATATTGCACTCGGACACAAAAAAAGGGGACTCTTTTTGTCATTGACCCAAAGACAAAAGTAGATATACCCGTTTTGGATGACACCTCATTGTGTGGAAAAAGAAAACAGTGAGAGTATTCTCCCGATGATGCAACAAGTGTCACCTGCACTGAAAAGCAAACCCAAAGTTTCCACTGCAGAACGCCGTTGTCCTGACTTGTTTTTGTACCGTTCCTTGAAAGTTTGCCATGATGAAACAAACCTGTTGGACTGGTGAACATGTGCTCCACTGCAGGGAGGAAGTGATGCACCATTACAGCTTTAAACCAGGTCAACAGCTTCACACCTCCAGAGTCCGGGTGGAGCTCTAAAACAAAGGCATCGGAAAATGGAACGACATAATGACTGAGGTAAAAAATAATTATCAACAGACAGAGAACCTTTAATTTCACACAGTCAGAGTCCTCAGAGTGTGAATACAAAAAAACTTTTACACAGCATCAATGCACCTGCTGTGAAATCTTTCTTTTTGCCCTTAATCCATTCTATTATTTTCTTTGTATGATTTCAATTGTACTAAAAGTACTATATAAATAACAGTTGACTGAGCAACATGTGAATGACTTTTGGGGAAATATCTTGTAAATATATTTATGTCTCCCAGTGACTTTTATTACCTCTTGATTTAGTTTTTTTTCTTTTTTTTTTAAGTCTCTAAAATCTGGATCAGTTTTCATCACTTAATCTGGATTCGCTCCACAAATTATTCATTTTCTGCTGGAGTCAAAGTATTTGCCTTTTTTTTTTTTTACTGAGTCTGTAGTTGCCCATTTTCACCAGTTAAAAACATGAAAATGAAAAACTAAATCTGTTGGAGTTGCCCTATTTTGTGTCTGAGTGCAATATTTCCTTCCATCATGAATTGAGTATTTCATCACATTTATTTCTTTATTCTATGAAACCTGTGTTATTTGAACACATCTTTAAACTATTAAAATATAACATGTTTTTTTGTGTTTTGGTTCCTCAAACCCCCAAAATGTCAGGTGGTGCAACCGTCCTGACAAGTATCCACAGTANACAAAATGAAAATGTATGAGTCACTACAGACACTTGAGAGATACTTGCCAATAATTTCACACAGAAAAAATAACAGGAACATATAAATATATTTTCATATATTTGGTTGCACCACCTGACATTTTTGGGTGCTCAAATTAAAAATGCTAAAAAATAATGAACCTAAAAACTTTGAAATGTTGGTCAACTACTGAAATCTGTTAGAAAACATAATTCTTCTCTCAGAAATATGTTTTTATCCATTTTCAAAGAACTTGAAATGAAATAAAAAGTCTGAATTTGGACTTTCATCTGTAAATTTCGACTTTCATCCTATATTTTAAATGTTTATCTCAGAAATTCGTCTTTTTATCTCAAATTTTGACTTTTTTAATCTAAAAATCTTGAGTTAATATCAGGTTAATATGGGCCAACAAATGTCAGTTTTCTTATTTTTAACTGACTAAAATATTTGAAGCACAAATCGATGAATCTTTATGTATACTACCAAATTTCCACATTTTCCATAAACATAAACAAATGTAGACCTGTTAAAGTTAAAATCCTTTAACTTCCATTTATAAATTACCAAATAATAGATTAATATCTGATTCCAAACTAAAACAGTGAAATATTAAACTAGAGTGAGTCAGCATTTCTGTGGCTAACGTTAGCCTGTTAGCTTTCCGTATACTTACAATGATGACGCATTTCTTTCATCAGTCCTCTGTCTTCTCTTCAACCCGCGCGTTTCACGGTCATTTTCACAGCGTGAGCTCGTAACATTTCTATATAAGATTAAAAAAATATGTGTAATTCACCGAAAACAAAAAGTTCGAGCGTTTGTTTGCGTCGACGCCTAGCCTAGCCTAGCCTAGCCTAGCCTAGCATCGCGCGAGCCGGGCCAACGGCTCTGACGTCACTTCAAGGGCGAAATTCGAAAATATGATTTTATTTAATGAGTAAATTATTACAATAATTTATTGATTATTATTATTTATTATTTAATTATTATAACATTAAAATGGGTGTCTTTATTTCTTAAAAAATAAAATCATTAAAGGGCAGTTTCCCAAAAGATTTTCACATTTAGTCATTTCAAAATAAAAGTCGATTTCAATTTGTCGATTCTGTTTCTCATTTACAGAAATATAAACAGCTGTGCTCGCAGAATTTATTATTTACAGAATGATTCATTTTTCTCTTATTTTCTCGTTATCAAAGTTTGAACAATACAAATTAATGTCTTTAGATCTCTGGTTGTTTTTTTTAATTTATTTAATTATTTTTTTTTCAATATTTTCTTGATATATTAATTGAAATTGTTCAATTATTTGCTATTTTGCTTTTTTTGTGGCCCAGTATTCAGAGAGTCTAAAATATGCAGGACAAACATTTAATGGTACATAAACTTTTGATAAGATCTTTTTTCACACTTGATATCTTAACAAACACAATTTCATTGTAATGCCAATATCGGTCATTCAATGAAAATAAATCCTCTCATGTTTTCATTAATGATCTGACCATAAAATACTTTAACTGCAGTCTAACTCTGCATAAATGAAAATCTAACATCACACAGCTTCTGAAAGGTCATGTTAAATATCAGCACAACTCTATATTGTAAAATCAAAACAAGGAGTAAAAATCACTATAACTGCAGAGACTGAGGCTATGAATTTAATCATATGGTCAAAAAGTAGAATGAACAGCAGAATTTTCCTCCCAGAAAGAGTGAGAGCGAAGTTTTATAAAGTGGTCATAGTAGGTCAGAAAAATATCATTGTGGTTGTACAATTATATTATTTATACTCCTAGAATGAATTATATTAACTTATGAAATTAACTCTTTATGGGTACAACAGTCTCAAAAATGTATATTTTAGTTACATGCATGTTCTCTGGGAAATTATAGGAAAAATACAAACCATTAATTTGAGTGTTAAATAGAAATTTTCTTTATCTGGTGTGGTTCATGTTAACTGACACATTTTGAAACTTGGATCCAGTAACTGAAGCGACGAAAGAAAGTAGAGTAACAAATGATACCAAACTCTAACGTGTGGTATTTGAGAGTGAAGGTCAAAAACTTCCACCCTGTGATACTTTGGAAAGACTCTTTGGTGCAAACTTAAAAACAGGTGAACAGATCCAACTGGCAGCCGGCCCAGAAAATAAATCCAGCTCAGATAAGAATCAGTGAGTGACAGGGAGGAGGTGATACTGCGGTTTGGAGAGAAGTCAGCGGGTACAAAATCACACACAGGTGTAAAGATGAGATGTAAAATGAGGTTTCCTGAGTTCATCTGTTACGATACGGCACTTTCTCATTTGACCGGTAATAAGATAAAAGCTGAACGGCTGTTATCACAAATGAAAATACATATTCAACAACTGATTAAATCAAATCAAACTGGAAAACAGTTTCATAACATCCATATTTATTGCAATTCAGCAATAATGAAACCAAGAAGCACAAATATATTCTTATATATCAGAGTTTGAATAAAAAAGTAGGTTCACAAAGACACTGGAGAAACTTAAATCCAGAATAAATAATATGCATACTAGAGTAAAGGCAGAGAGGTGGACCATTCATATGGAGAGGAATTTGTCTTTGTGATGCAATCAAAAATAATACATTTGAAAACAAAAACAAAATTGATTTAAAAAAATCTAAATAATACAAATGAATAAATGAAATATATTTGTGATTGAAGTCTTTTCTTGTTAAATCCCCAATTTTTTAAATTCAGATCTAAGTTTTTTCTCACAAACCACAGATTCATTCACGTTTCCAGAATTTGCGTTTGTGTATCAGGAAGTTTTGTTTGCATTTCTTCATGGCGTTTGCAGAATTTGTTTTTGTTTTAGATTGAATAATAAAGACATCATTTCTCCTCATACATTCATGAGTGTGTGCATGACATAAAATCATAACAGTGGAAAATTTAAGGCACTGACTTTCATAGCTTGTGATCTTGGGAGGATGCAGACGGTCGCTGATGCAGTTTGAGAATCATTATGAGTGAAATATTGAATTTATTCCATTGAAAACTTAAACTGATGCATGAGTTTAGGAGGTGATGGATCTGTAAAGTGGTTCAGTAAACTCTGACGGATGCTTCGATACGTACCACACACATTAAAATGCACATACAGACACGCACACACACACACACACACACACAGAGTAGTGCCTGCACTAAAGCGCTTTGGTCGAGTGTGACGCACCCAGTAATTGCTCTGCACCAACATTAAGGGGAGGCTTCAATTAGAAAAGGCACAAAGGAGACAGAGAAAAAGAGAGAGAGAGAGAGAGAGAGAGAGAGCGTCACAGTTTGCAGGTTTGTGCGAGTCACGCATCGTCCTCCGAGTGATCGTCGCTCCTCAGCCTCTCCCGCTCTCTGTGCCGCTGGATGGCTCGCCAAATACGACACAGGACGCCACCCCTGACAGGAAGAAACACGGTCATTAAAAGTCGCTGTCACACCTTTTAAAAAGAAGATCTTTCCCCGCCTGAATCTGCATGACTAAATTAGGAAGTGTGATGTTTTGCTCGTCCTGCTCACATTTTCTTTGTTGTTGTTGTTGTTGTTTTCACAGACAACCCTACAAAACTAACTGAGCTGCAAACTTCAGCTTCACTCCCTGAGGGTAGAACAAATCTGGTTTTGCAGACAACAGAGTGAGACTCCTCTCAACACAGTTTTAAACCTCAAAGTGACTTTTCTGTCTCTAGAAATCTGTCAACCAGTAATTTCCCAAACCTGACAGTACAATCCCAATTCATATGAAGTTAGGACGTTGTGTAAAATGTAAATAAAAACATAAACAATGACTTTTCAATCCTGTTTCAATTGAACACGCTACAAAAACAAAGGATATTTATTGTTCATACTCGTTCCTAAAAAGTTTGGACAGGTTGAACAAAAGTCTGTTAAAGTTTCTGATGCTGAAAAAACATCTGTTTGGATCATTCCACAGGTGAACAGGTGGAAAATTTGTCCACTCACAGTACTAACCCATATTTTCCTCGTAGTAGGGGTTTTCCGAGTCAGGAAGTGTTCGTTTCTACCTCGGTCCAAGTGGTGAAACAGTTGTTGACGCACTCGTTTATCAGGTTGTCAAATTCTTGTTACAAAGAGTTGAATGTCCAACTGCAGGAATTGATGGATTTCATCATCTACAGTTTTCTCAGGATTGTTCTCAGGTCAAAGTTCAAAAGCAGCATCTGTGATGGTATGGGGGTGTGTTAGTGCCCATGGCATCATGGGTAACTGTCCCAGTATCTGTGAAGGCAGCATTAATGCTGAAAGGTACAAACAGGTTTTGGAGCAACATCTGCTGCCATCCAAGACACTTTGTCTTTTTCAGGGACGTCCCTGATTATTTCAGCAAGACAATGAAACCAAGACACATTCTGCTCTTGTTACAACAGCGTGGCTCCGTAGTAGAAGAGTGCAGCTACTAGACTGACCTGGACTGTTGAGCAACTGAAGTTTTTCANATATCTTGTCTTTTTAGTTTTCTGTGGTACCTTTCTTAATTAATTTTGGAAAAATCCATTCACTTGAGTTGATGCTCTTTATTTCATCATTCAGAGCAGAATTTAATGTCTGAGTGTTTTTACCGTAGGCGAAGGCAGCGCAGGTCGTCTTTGGAAACGTCTTTCAGGACGTCAGTCAGTGTGTATTCCTCCAGCACAAACTGGAATAAAAATACAGCCATTTGTTGGAGATAAATCTAAATTTCAGATGTGTAAAAGAAGCTTTAGAGAGATACAGATACTTCACCTTATCCACAGTATCAGCGTCTGCTCCCTGCTCTTTCAGCCAATCAGTGAGCTGCTTATCTGGCTCATGGTCAGCCGGGATGTGGAAGATGGAGGGAGGAGAGATGTCTGTAAAAGAAAGAAAAAGAAGGAGAGTCAGAGAGGAAGGAGAGGGATGAACTGATGAGGATGAGCGTGTGTTGAGTGTTTACCTGGAGGTTTGTGTCTGACTCTCACCAGCTCCAGGTCGTGCGTCCTCTGCTGCAGCGTGGCCTTCAGCACCTGCTGGTACTCCTTCTCCTTCTGCAGCAGCTCCTCCAGCAGCCTGCAGGGGGCGCCACAGACAAATATACTTTCTGTTCACTCAAGGTAAAACTACAGTCTGACTCAAACTTTCATTATGGTGCAAATCTGAACCTGTTCTTGATGCTCAGATATGAAATAACACGAATCATGCAACAAGTGATGACGTATTCAGCAGCGTGATGATGTCACACAGGTGGTGAGACCCGTTTAACCAGGTAAACCAGATCAGTTAGGGGATCATCTCCAACCGCACGTGGCTGTTTATGTGGTCTAACCCCCATCCAGGTGGAAATTGATGAAACCAGCACAAAAAAAACAAGAGAAAAAATAGTTTCCTCTTTTCTTTGGAAATTTTTGAACAGCTGAACGTTTTCAACAATATTTGAGTTAAACTGATAGATTTTGGCCTGAAAGCTCCATAAACTGACTCTTAAAAGAATGTAAACACAGGTAACTCAAACTGAAACATGACACAAAGAAACTCTGGCTGTGAGGAGGAAGAAACGACTTCAAAGATAAAGAGTGGAAACTTCCTCAATGATTACGAATGAGATCTTAAAGAGACAGATCATTGTTTTTAAAGAGGCTAAATGAGGCAACTGTCAGTCAAAAATGTTACTGCTTCAACAAACTTTCCAGGAACTGTGAGGTTTTTCTTTTGTCAGTAACGTTAGACTTAGGACCAACACAGGATGGTCCAGAGTAGATGGTTGAGGTTGGAGTGGTTCGTCTCGTTTGCATTGGACCGAGAAGTAAAATAACTATCTGAGAGTCCAAACTTGTCTAGTGACGTCTTATTGACGACGTACACCTGTCCTTAGTTGTAATCGTGTTTGTGTAATCTCTGACAAAATCTGAAATCGTCCTGTTTTATGTCGCTTTTCCACTCTACAATTCCAGCTCTACTCTACTCGTCTCTACTGGGTTTGGTTCTTTTCCTCTAGCCCGACTACAGACTCACGGTGGGCGTGGATCTTATAACACAGCTGCGCTAAAGTGCTGCACAGAAGTGCGTGCATGTTCATCTATAACGCCACACAAACATCATTTTGTACTAACATATGTGCCACCGTGGTCTTTAAAGCAAAAAAAAAAAGCTTTAAAAAGATTTCATTAAAGTAATACAGCGGCTCAATGTGGGTCGTCATGACAACGGAGGTAAACAACAGCCTGGTGCTGCTGCACGCGGAGGAAAACGAAGGAGCTGCTTCCTGACATCAACTCTTCCCTGGATCCAGTGAGATCACTTTAATTTTTGATTTTTGGGCCTGGTATAGCAGAGATTTGTTGTTGATCAATCATTCTTCTTTGAACTGGTTTTCCTTTTTGGTTCCCTGTGGATTAATGGACTGATTGGTGCTTAAAGACTCTCGTGGCAGACAGATCGCTCCTGCACCGACCAACTTTGATTTAATTTAAAAGACTCTTTAAAGCCAACTATCTTTGCTGTTAACTTCTTTTTGCTTTAAAAAGGACTTTTAACTTCTTTAGGAATCATGAAGGAGCATTTTAGGGCTGTATTTTGTCTTCATTCAGTCTGGTTCTGTGCCGTCAGGTTTAAATGTTATTAAAAACCCGTCGCTGACTTATTCCTTTGCCTCTTGTAAGTGATTTGTTCAGAGTCAGAAGCTGCAGAGACGACATTCTCTGACCAATGAGTGACCGGCAGTCCGTCCACGTCACCTTTTAGTATCAGCTTTACTCTCTTAGAACCAGGGTAGAGTAGGTACTAAAAACTGGCGTCTGACGCGTAGTACCGCGCTAATGGAAACAACACAAACCGAGTAGAGGAGAGTAGAATACACTTGACACTTAAACACTTGGATAAAAACAGCTGAACGTGTTTGACTCTTTAGTTTTTGAAAACATCGGTGGATGGAGGTGGAAAACATAAGTTTCTAAGGGTCGACTGTTTCCTGTAGAGTCACATTAACAGAGTCAATGACCTGGTTCTTTAAAGTCTCTGAGGTCATCACCGTGGCCTCACCTGCTCAGGTGTGTTTTGTGCTGCTCATTTCATGTCACTCTGAGCTGCAGACGTGTGAACTCCAGGGGTTTTTCCAGGGAGGATGTTTCCTCCTCTGATGGTTTTTTGGTATGTTCACTATCTCAGAAACAATAAAGGCTCCAGCCGCCTCCACATTTTTTCACAACAAGAGATTTAACCAAGTCTCTGTCAAAGATTCAGACCTGAGGTGACTTCAGGTGAAAGAACTCGCACCTTTACTCATCAGTATTACAGCATCTGTTAGAGTGAAGCAGAAATAAAACTAACTTTGTTTTCATTTAAGAACTAAAGGGTCACACTGAAGACTGAAAAACAGAAATTTTAAATAAAGGAAATGACCTGAAGTCAAACAGTTGTAGCATAATTTCAGGGTCAAATTTTACAGATATTTTCACATCAATTACAAAGACAGTTGGTGAAAAAGAAACACAAACTTTAATGTAACTCTGAGTTTGTTCTATGAGGTTTTCAGGTGTGTGTGTTTTCAACCTGACCACAGCTCCTGTTTTATAACCTCAGTGTGTGTCATCACGACTTCGAGGGATTTTACATCGTCGCTGGCGCCTCACACTCGCCTCAGGGGATTATTATCACTGTGTGTGTGTGTGTGTGTGTGTGTGTGTGTGTGTGTGTGTGTGTGTGTGTGTGTGTGTGTGTGTGTGTGTGTGTGGGTGTGTGTAAGAAAGTACCGTTGAACCACAGCATGCCACCAGCTCACCACGGTGGAGTTATAAAAACAATCCAGTCTAATTATTCATGATAATTATTTAGGATTGTGATCGAGAACAAAGAGTCTGGAAACTTTAATTTCCAGTTCAAACTTTCCTCAAACGTAATGTTTCCTGTGTCCCATCATTTGTGCGACTGTTTTTACTGTGAAAACCAGGGCTGAACGGTTTCAGAAAAAGACCTAATTGTGATTTTTCTGGCAGATTCAGCGATTTCAATTCGATTCACGATTTTCTTTAAATCAAACTTTAGTGAAGTTTTCACAATTTAAAGTCAATTTACAAACTTGACAGAAAATTACATCAAACCATTGAAACATCAAAAGCTTTTACTCTAATGTGAGGATGAAAATAAAAACTGAAGGTAAGAATTGTTTCAAACCTTTAAACAAAATGTCAATATTTTGATGTAAAAAGTGAAAATTTTGAGACATAAAGACAAAATTCTGAGACAATAAGTCAAGATTTTGAGATGAAACTTCTTAAGTTTAATAAATCAGTTTAAGATCACGTGGAAAAAAGTACAAACTTTCTCATCTAAGGTCAAAATTTTAAGATGAAAAAAGTCTAAATTTTGAAATAAAGGCAGTTTTTGAAATAAAAAGTTGAAATTTTGATATAAAAAGTCAAAATTCTTAGATTTAAGTCGAAATCTCAACCAGACAAAGGACAGTTAAACATTTTTATTCTGCTTACAGTTTTAATTTTGTTTTTAAAGAACGATAACTCCTCTGAATGGATGGAGCCAAACACCCCTTATGGTATTTTTATTGTTAAGTATTTCAGTATTTTTTGTATCCAGTCAATTTGCTTTTAAATTTTATTTTTCTGGATTCAAAATTTTTGTAATTTTAAGCAGTAGACAAAATTTTACAGTGTAATACTGAACTTTGTGCTGTTCTGTTCTTATTTATCTCCAGGTGTTTACATTGTTTATTGCTCCATTTGCCTTTTTATTGTCTCTTGGGGATAAATAAAGTTTTTTGAATTTGAAAGTTCACTTAGAATAAAGTTTATATCCAGATCAGAGAAAATAAAATTGTCACTTTGTGAATTTATCCTGGTTACGCTGTATGAACAACAAAGTATAAAAAGATAGGAGAAGAAAAAAAATCTAAAGATTAAAATCTTGTCTCTGGGGTCACAACCCAAAAAGGTTGAGAATGGCTGTGCTAAGGAATAGTTTTAGTCAGGATAGAAAAGTATTTAACTGTGAACTTTGACCCCTGAAAGGATGATAAACAGATATCTGTCTGTATTTTTAAACTCTTTGACCCTGGCAGCTTTTAAACAGGAGGTTTCCTCTTTGGTGAATGTGGGCATCACCACATGAAGCTGCTGGAAACTGTTTGAAGCGGCTGAGACGGAGCAGAGGAAGCTGTTAAAACCCAAGTTTCACTTCCTCCGTGTGTGTGTGTGTGTGTGTGTGTGTGTGTGTGTGTGTGTGTGTGTGTGTGTGTGTGTGTGTGTGTGTGTGTGTGTGTG
>RPOG01002954.1:0-76156 GCA_008086565.1 Thalassoma bifasciatum | reverse complement strand
CTTGTAGGTGCTGCAGAACCACAGCTGTTTTACCCCCATTTAATACTTCTACTTTCTTAAGTTACTTCAGTGTTGTTGTGGAAGTATTTGTGATATAATAGTGAAAAGCAAACAGCGCTTAGATGCCCTGCAATCTCGTTTGGCAGTTATATCACAGTGCAACCAAGCGGCAAAAGACCATTTTCACCACAGAAATAAACGTGTTTACTGCCTGGTGTATGAAATTTCTCTCATTGGAATAGCTGATTTCTCTAAAAAGCGACAGGGTCACGCACTGTAGGGGGTGATTTTTTTTCTTGACCAATCAGAGGCAGAGCTCAGCTGACTGGTAGCCATGTGCCCTGTAGCTCCTAATGAGGAGTTTGAAAGCCCACGCCAATTATTAGCCGAATTATTCTTCTAAAAAAAGTTTGAGATGAAATTCAAGTCACGCAGACTTTTTGATACTTCATTCTCAAACGCACATTAGAAATCATGACTATCTCTAACAGCTGGATTGAGTTCAGCATCTCCAAAATGCCCCCGTTGATGATAAGCCTCTCTATCAGAAACAGATGGGTGATGCCCCCGGTGCTAAGTCCTGGTATTAAACAGTCTACAGGGAAAGGTGGACTCAAACCAAAGATGGATATGGAGAAAAATTTAACAGCTTTACGTGAGACTCATGCTCTAACCACCGAGTTAATCCAGTGCTCCAGGTCCTACAGGGGGGTTCTTGATTCAAATCCCTGATGAGGATTAAATGTTGATCCTCTGCATGTTTGGGTTCCCACCAGTTCCCCCTCCTCCATGGATAGAAGATATGAAGGATTGGTTCATTCTTCACTCTAAAACTGTTGCTGTGCATGTTTTGGACTGCAAGTTAGCTTTGTGCAGAGGTGTGTGCAGTTTTTTTTGTCTTGGGGGACCAGGTAAAGGGCACCAACTGTAGAAGGGTGTGAAAATTAAAGTCTTTTTTAAAATGCCATGTAGAGAATTGGGAAAAAAAATGTGATCATTACAACTTTTAATCTGCCAAATAATGCACATTGTACAGTTGAGAATCATCCAAATGGTTGGTCCAAAAGGTCTTGGTTTTCAAAGTTCAGGCAAACAAACTGCTTAACCGCTGTGCTGAGAGTGGTGGCATGGCAGGTGGCCAACCAGATTTCAGAGGTAGCCAGCCTATTAATAAGTAGTAATAATACTCTCTGGGATGTCACCTGTCGGTCACTGACACAAAGAAATACCGCCAATCAATAACCGAAGCTAACAACTACAAGACACCTGCCAGTCACATGAGCTGAGCTGGGCCTCTGATTGGGCGACTCTAGATCATAATATCTTCCAAACTACTAAGTTAGAAAAAGTAGCCCCTGTACAGTGTGTGCTGATAGCGAAATTAGCGATCCAGACCCAAGCTGTTTGTTCTTTTTCTCTATCAGGCTAAATAAATCTGTTTTTTAATGCTGTAAGTTTGGTTTTTGGCTTGTTGTCCTTTGGTGCCACCCCTAGTTACCCTAGGTGGCCACGCCCCTTGCTTTGTGACAGACCGGTGACCTGTGCTCCAACCCACTGACAGCACAACTGGACTTGATGACCTCAAACAGGACAAGTTGGACAGGAAACATTTACAATAACCAACTAATACAATCAGGACTTTTATAGACCTTTAAATAGTTCTGCACACAAAGAGGAAACACTGAAAATATGCACAACCAAGATGAAAGTAATTGAAAAAAGGACATTTTTTTGTTTATCTTATATATTAACTTCGTACAAAATATAACAGGAATATGTCCAACAGTTGGCTTAGGGCTCAGTTTGTTTGCAGTCCTTTGGTAGGAGGTTATTCAAATGTTACATGGTAGATTTAAAGATTTGTGTGCATGGATGTACAAGCATATGACTAAAACTGACATTAAAGGTCAGATTATGAGGACTGATGCTTCAGTTACCTGCAGGGCCCTGCAGGTGGAGATGGCCCCCACACACTGTGAAATATTAGTGTTTGAAGAAACAATGTCTGTAGCTTTGGACTGTTCTTGTGTGTGAAAAACATGTAGTTGACACTGACTAATGCTCAGCAATATATAGAACACATGTGTCATGTCAGCTGACACACACACATCATGTGCCATTAACTCAATTGGAGCTTATATGGAGGGAGAGGTCAGTGTGTGTGTGTGTGTGTGTGTGTGTGCAGTAGTGTGTGTGTGTGTGTGTGTGTGTGTGAAATTGTGCAAATCAGCACCAGCACATATGTTGAGTTTGTAGACAGGAAAAGCTCTGTGCTCCAGCACATNACACACTGTGAAATATTAGTGTTTGAAGAAACAATGTCTGTAGCTTTGGACTGTTCTTGTGTGTGAAAAACATGTATGTGACACTGACTAATGCTCAGCAATATATAGAACACATGTGTCATGTCAGCTGACACACACATCATGTGCCATTAACTCAATTGGAGCTTATATGGAGGGAGAGGTCAGTGTGTGTGTGTGTGTGTGTGTGTGTGCAGTAGTGTGTGTGTGTGTGTGTGTGTGTGTGAAATTGTGCAAATCAGCACCAGCACATATGTTGAGTTTGTAGACAGGAAAAGCTCTGTGCTCCAGCACATACTTCCCCTTAACAAGGTTAGAGAGAAGCTCTGCACTTACAGTCTGTGCAGCGTAAATGTGGAAACAGCAGCTCAGACACCTCAAAGATGGTAGAAGATTAAGAAACAAGTGGGTTTTTTTTCATTTTCTGTATGTGTGCGACTGTGCGTGGTATGAGTGATGAGAGGTGATGCATTTAGTTTGTTGATCTGCAAACTGGTGTGTGCAACAGGAGCCTTTCACACCTCTGTGTGGACGTGAATGCTTATGTCCCACATTAAAAGGCTGACTGCTTTCTGCATCATCTTTGTGCAGGGAAAGAGCCTAAAATTTACCAGAACAGTGACGACCTTTGAGACAGAGTTCAAGCTTTCATCATTTTGATCCATTATAATCATTTTCTAATCTTTTGCTGATCAGAATAAGTTTTTGCTTTTTGCTTTTTGAAAGTAAGGATTTTTTGACTGATCAGCTATTTTGAAAGGAGCTGTCAGGTCAAAAATTATAAGATCTTTTTTGATTCCCCCTAAAAAGCAAAGTGTTTGCATTCCTTTGTGAAATATTCAAAGTCGTGGTCACTTATGTCCATGAAGTCCTGAGTAAAGCTAAAGAAGCTGGTTTTGAGTTTCAGAAGTTCTGTTGCGTTGGTAAAACCACTTTTCTCTTAAGTTCTCTTAAGGTCTTATCGTTAACTCTCTAACACTGATAAATCACTGCTTCTACAACTTTATGATCCAAAAATCCTCTGAAAGAATTCATTGTTATTGAGCTGGATTGCAAAAGAATTGTGGAGTATTTAGATCAGGGTAACATTTTCCAGAGGGACTTTGATTGATTTGCAAAAAGGACTCAGTTCGATTCTTTTTAGGCTCCCCATCTTATGTATCATTGACATCAATAACTTTATTGAAAGAGATAATGCATCTTTTTTAATTATTCTCATTTTGAACAAGAAAAACACATGCAAGAGGGAGAAAAGTGGGATTATTTTAAATAAAGAAAAAAAGCACAAAAGTAATTGTTTGCATATACAGGTAGATCTCAAAAATTAAAATAATGATGAAAAGTAAAAAAATTGTGTTCACTCATTTCAGAAAGTGGAACCTAAGTGTTATATTGACTCATAAAACACAGAGTTAACTATTTCAAGACTTTATTTCTTGAAAAGTTGATGATTATTGTCTTACAGATAATAAAAACCCAAAATTCAGTGCCTCAAAAATTAGAATATTACATAAGATCAATAAAAAAATTTCATTCACGAACACTCTCTTAATAGATTTGACCCATTTATTGCCAAATGGAAATACAGTTATAGTTGGCTTTACAGCTCTGGTTTCAGAGTACTCCCTGAGTTAGCCAAGCAGCCTGCTTGAGCTTTCCAGGGAGTGCAAATCAGATCCCCCCCCTGGGGAACAAGACACACACTTTATACATGAATATAATACATGAATATTTTACATGAATATTATACATGTATACAGACTTAACAGGAGGAGGCTGGGGTGGAGGAGGCAACCTCGAGACGCAGCAGTGTGGTGCGTAGCCTAACAGGAATATTTGTGAATGTAGACATGTTTAAATACACCGCCTTGTTGGTCGACAGCGAGCTGTGATTGGTTAAGTGGAGAGGTGTGACTCGAACGTCAGCCTGTCAGCTGGTATCAGGCGTATGACTTCCGTATCCTGTATGAACTAACGCGAGCTTCATATATATATTTCATACATAAGTGTCAGGTCTTTGAAAAGTTTATCTATACTTTTTGACCATTTTCTGAGTTTTCTTCAATTTTCAATCCTTTTCACCCAACTTTGCTTTATTTGCTTATTTCTATTGCTCATTCTTGCTGTTTTACCACTTTTCACCTCTTAGATTGTTTCTTTTGCAAAGGTAGTTTTCAACGGTTCGTCTCTTTGGTTGAGTTTAGGGTTGAGAAACATTGGTGTAGAGGATAAAACATCTACCGGGGAAAAAAAAATGAAATAAAAAATTCTTATCTGGTATCCTGACACATTTCAGGTAAAATAATTTTTATATTTAATTGGGTCTCATATTAAATCAGACCAAGTACCATGTATAAAAGTACCCTGTTATTGTGCTTTCAATTATACACAGGTTTATTTGTGAGATACAGTGAGTAGATTAGCCTTGTCACTGTCATTTATAAACACACTTGATACTAATGTTAATATCAACATTGTCTGACAAATGTACGACAGTCAAGCATACACATTATTCAGACTGGCATTTTTTTGCATATTGCTGAGGAAACAGAAGTGATGACTCATAGTGTCACTGCCACACATAAATAAAAAAAAACATCACAACCCCCCACCTCCACAGACCCCTCCTATGTGGCCTCTGACCCCCTGTTGAAGACTTCTGCTGTAGATCATTATAAGTTCTTTTATTTTTCCAAAGTGAGAACTTATGCAACAACTGCAAATTTATACCAAACATCTTTGTTTACAATATTAATGATCAGTAAGGCATATTTGAATAAATTAATAATTAACAAAATGGTTCAGGAATAATTTTATCTTTTCTTTTTTAACACTGATAACTTCTCATCTGATTCAATTGTGTGGAAGTATCTGTTAAATATGTAAGAAGTGAACTTTCCAAATGTTTCCTGCCTGAGGGAAGTAGCTGGAGGCTACGTCAGCCACGAGCAAACACATCTAAATCTTTAACCACAGAGCTGGCAGTGGATTACATTTATCTGAGTCACAATTCAGGAGAAATCTTTTCATACTTTTATCCTGCAGCCTGGCATCACATCCGGACAGAATATTAGCAACATTTAAAGTTTCCTCCTGTAGGAAGACAGAGCACATTGATCCACTAACAGAGGAAAGTGAGACATGAATGTTCTGTGTTCTCGTGGCTCCTAATGGATGTTACTGGAAAAAGAGAAATGTGATGTTGTTTTTCCACTGTGAAGCTCAGATCCTTCGTCTCTAATGCCTTTGGGGGTGAATTCTGATGAAGTCTGATCTCACAGCTCATTCAAACAGCCACAAATCAATCTGTTTTCAGTCAGGAGGTCATTACTGCCACACATAGATTGACAAACCATTATTTGTGTTGTCATTAACAAGTTAGTGCGGCTCTCGTGTGACCAGAGAACTCTTCACCGACATGATTATTGTTGATTGTTGATCCATTAGTTTGTTCTTCAGTTTCCTGAGAGTCGCCCCGTGGGAAGAAAGATGAATAGATAAATGGCTTTCGAAGAAATCACCACATTGTTCCCTCTCTCTCTCTCTCTCTCTTTCTCTGCAGACACATCATGACTGAGCTGATAGAAACAGAGAGGCTGTATGTGGAGGAGCTGCAGAGCATCATGGAGGTACAGTATGTTCTCTGACCCCTGACCTCTTCAACTACACACCTGATCAGTACCTTAAAAAAAAAAAATCTGATAGTTCTTATAAAGATTCTGTGGAAGGCAATATCCAACATTAAAGAAAAAAAAGAAAACCCAAATTAAGTCAGAATTATGAGAGAAAAGTCAAAATTTGACATAAACATCAGAAACATGAAATTTAAGTCAGATTTTGAGATAATAAAGTAAAAAATGTAGGGAAAAGTCAATTTTTTTATTTTCTAGAAAAAGTTTAACTCAAATTTTGAGTTGAAAGTTGATATTTTAAGATCATTAATTCAAAATTGGGAGAAAAGATAAAATTATGAGAAAAGCAATAGAAAATTTGAAGAAAAAAAGTCAAAACTTTAGATAATTATTTCAATTTTTGAGATAAAACATAAAAAATATTAGATAAAAAGTACATTTTTGAGATAAAGAGTTGAAATACTGAGATTTTATAAAGAAGTGTCATTAATAAATGTAAGAAAAAGGCCAGTTCTTGTTCAGACAAAGCCAGAATTATAAAATGAAATGTTAGAAGTTTAAGATAAAAAGTCAAAGTTTGTGATAAAAGGTCAAAATCAGGAAGAAAAAGAAACTTCCCTTACAGTTGGATGAAAAGTTGACATTTTGAGGCAGAAACTCAAATTTTGAGATAAAAAGTTGGATTTTGGAATAATACAGGCAAAAATTGTGAAAAAGAAAGTCAAAATTATAAGAAAAAAGTCAAACTTTTGAGAAAAGAATAAACAAATTGTAGGATGAAAAGTAGAAATTATGATGAATAAACTCAAATATTGACATGAAAGTTTATATTTTGAAATAACTTAGTCATAATTTGAGATACATCGTCAAAATTAGTAGAAAATGTCAAAGTTATGAGATAATCAAATTTTTAATTTGAGATGTAAAGTAAAAAAATGTTGATAATTAAGTCAAAATTAAGAAATAAAAGCCACATTTTTGAACAAAAAAGTTAACATTTCAAGAAAAAATTGTAAATTTTGGGATAAAAAGTTAGAATTGCACCTTTTGATCTTTTTTATTTGACCTTAAATCTCAAATTTCAACCCAGTATTGTCAACAATAATTACCTCTCAATCTATTCTTCCTTTTAAATCAAATCTGGTTATTCTGCCAACCCCTTTACATCTACATCAAGAAGCACTGCTGAAAAGTGGATAAATGTGCATTTTCTTAATTGAATGAAGTCCAAAAGGATCCATCTGGTCATTAAATCGACAAATGTTGCTTTTTCTTCTGGATGATTGAAGAAAGTGAATTGTTTTGTCCATTTCTGAGCCTGTTATAGCTCTGAGTATTGAATTCTCTCAACACTTCTTACTGCAAACAGTTTCTTATCCACTTATCAATAGCAGCATGTTTCATCCTGGAGGTTAGTATCTGCATTGATTGCTCCGGAGCAGGATGCAGAGTGTGATTCTTTTCCTCATAAATTCAACTCTCAGACGCCTCACAGTGTATGAACTTTAAATGATTTGCTGAGTTGAATATGTCCAGATCAATTTGATATTGGATTACATGAGCGTGAAAGATTGAAGTGCAGCTGGAGAGCATTGATTCTGACTGTAGAGTTTATTGATCACGTGAAACACAACTAAAAGAGTTGGTGTATCCTGGTCTATTATTCACTCCAATCACTGCGCTGCTCAATCTCTGGACTGAGATGGGCAGAGGTTAAGAATCTTTATTGTCTCTTCCTCTCGGGTTAAAATGATCAGCCAGTATATTTTCTCACTGCTGGCACTTTATTTATGGAGAATTCTGCCTCTGGTCTCATCGCCGCCCCCCCTCTCCCCTGACCTCATCCTCAGGGTTATTTTGCAGAGCTGGATAACTCCGAGCTCAGCCACCTCATCCCTCCCTGCCTGGAAAACAAAAGGGACGTGCTGTTCGGAAACCTGCCGGAGATATACGAGTTTCACAACAAGTAAGTGGATGAAAGTTCAGATCTGAAGGCAGAGTAAAGAAAAAGTGAATCTCTGACAAGTCTTTGAACAATATTGTGTCATTATGGTTGTTAAGTGCTTGAAGTATTGTTTTATTAATGAAGATAACACAGATAATGTGACTTATTCTGACACACTCACCAGTTTGTCCAGTCATACTTTTTCTCTGTAACATTGACTAAAAAAATCTGATTTTTGTAAGATAGAGATTCACATTCTGTAAAACACTGATAGTGATCAGAGGAAACTGCTAATGCACTGATTCATAAGCTAATACAGGCCAATATTGACCCCCTTTTATACTGTGTGTTTCATTCATCTAACTAGAAAAGCAATTTCTGAAGAAATTGCGCTGTGAATGCAGAAGCTGAAGCAGCTCGCGCTGAACTGCTAATGCAGAATCCTGAATATGCTGAATGACTGAATTTATCTGAAAATGGTTGAATGAATCTTGAAAAAGCTTGCGCTGAACTGCTGAATGCAAAATGTTGAAGGAGAACTCTTGAACATGAACATGAAGACTTGGCTGAAAGGATGTGAAATAATGTCCAAAATGAAAATATGAATGGGTGAATTGAAGAATAAATGGGAAAAAAAGGAAATCTATGAATCATAATGAAAGAATTTTTCATCCCTGGAAGTTGTGTNGTGTGTGTATGTGAGAGAGAGAGAGCTTGTGTGTATTTGTGTGTACATGGTTAATATGCTTGTGTGTGTTGTGTGTGTGTGTGTGTGTGTGTGTGTGTGTGTGTGTGTGAGAGAGAGAGAGAGAGAGAGAGAGTGTGTGTCTCTGTGTGTGTTTGGTGTGTTTGTGAGTGGGTATATGTTTGGTGTGCTGGTGTGCTGTGTGTTGGTCAGTGATGCAGAGAAACAATCACTTGAGTATCTTTCTTCATCAGTGTTTTGATCTGTAGGTATAAACAGGTGTGTCAGATCACAGGTCTCCATGGTAACCTGCTCGTTAGGCTGTTTGAAGCTGCAGCTGTTTGATGCCTTGCTGCATTCACAGCAATTAGTTTAAGTCCCTTCAGCTTTGTTACTGGTTTTTAGTAACTCTTGTGGACAATGTCTAACTTTTAAGCCCCCTGAAGATTTATATTTATCATGAACTAGCTGAGAACTACAGTAGAAAGCAAGTTTGTTAGATATAAGTTTCAGATGTTTTTGTTGAATTGGTTGCATCAGAGTACCCAAATAAAACTGTAATACCTACAAAATCATCAATAATCTCTATATATCACAGAATATAGCCACCATAAGGAGATTAATCTCATTTTCCTCATAGAAAAGAACTCTTGAAAAAGATACACAAGTCCTTTGAAGTTTGAACCACAACCCCATCCAACAGATTTGGTTAAGCTGTAAAATAAAGTTGACAGATCTGTCGCTCCTGTAACTGCTGCAAAAAGTGGACATTAAGAACACTAAAGTTTAAAGTAGGTAAATAAAGAAGGACAGACTTCATCTGATATTTATTGTGTTCAGAGGGACCGTCTGCATGTTTCATGATCAGGATTTGGAGACAAATGACTTAATGACTACCTCTTTGATAATAGTTTAAGATTTGTCACTAAACTGTGTTGATCTGTTGGAAAATAACACCAAACATTTCATACAGACAAAGAAATGTGTTTTTTTTCCAGCAGAAACTTAACAGTTTGCTCACAATAAAACTCACAAACAGAGTTGACAAAATGTAATTGTTGTCACATTTTAAATAATAGCTCCATGTAACTACAAATAAAAACATTACCTCATCACTTTGCACCCTTGAAAAAGTTGTTTTGAAGATAGAAGAAGGAAAAGTAGTGTTGGAAAGATCTGCTCTCCAAAACAAATGACCACCTTGGTATGAATCACGTCTTTACGACTATTCATGATGCGTCTCATGCAAAACCGTGTCTTTATCCCTAAAAAAAACCCAGTACCAATTTCTGCCACAGGTATCACTGCAGTTAACAGTTAGTCCTCACAGAGCCTTCAAATAATGCTAACAGCAGGAATTAATCTCCTCTATTTTTTTCACACTTTTCTTTCTTGTAATTCTCAAAAAACAGAGTCTCAGGCTTATTGGCTCCTCTTGTTGTATTGTATTCATGAAAGCTGCAGAAAGCCTCTGAGCATGTCATTTTAATGTGTCTGAAATTTATAAATATGGAATATAATGGATGACTTTATGGAGAGTTCAGATTTGCTGCTTCACCTGAAGAAGTGAGTAGTTTTAAGCTTTGGATAAAGTTAATATTCCAGTGTTAACCTAATCAACCTTTATACCATTAGTTTCTTCAAAATATGGGTGCTGGTGCCAAAAACTTGAAAACAAATTTAATTCCAGGAAACAAAGATTCAGGAAACAGATTTGGTGGGTAACATGTCTGATAGAAGAGGAGAGTTATCAACTGTTAGCAGCTCCTTACAGACAGAGCAGAGATTCTGAGGGCCTGAAACAAAGAAATCCTCCTCCTTTCCCTCCACTCTTCATTTCCACCCTCTCTTTCCTCTTCCTCCGACTCTCTTTGCATCTTTTCAGGACTCGCTTAGGCTTTTTTTTCTCCTTGTATCCCTGATTGTTCATCACTTTGAGTCAGATAAAGACCTTATTAGAGTGAAGGAGTTTCTCAATGAGTCAAGACTCAAACTGATGAAGGTCCAGCTTTTAAAGGAACATTTGATTTATTAAGTTCAGACTTTAAAATGTCTCTGAGACTAAATACACTTGGTCACAATATTTGGTTATACAAAAGTAAACACACTTTTTATTGATAACAGTAAGTGAAGCTTCACCACAGGATTTCACTCTTCCCCGAATGCATCAATTAACCATCTCCTTCTTGGATCCACCCTGATTATTATATTCCCACATCTTTTTAATCCGTCTCCACAGGCTGAACACTTCCTCTGACTCCTCCAGCTCTTGGAAAATATTTCATTAGGACATTTACTAATCTGTTTTCTGTTCTTTTCTTTTCAGAACATTTCTGAGGGAGCTGGTGAACTGTGCTGAGAAACCAGAGCTGGTAGGAACCTGTTTCCTGAAAAGGGTGAGTACAGCCTCAGAGACGGTCATTTAGACAGATAAATGGATTTTCAAAGAAGTTGGGATTTTTGTAAAGTGTAAATAAACAGAAAACAATGATTTGAAAATCCTCTTCAACCTATATTTAATTGAATACACCACGAAGACAAGATATTTAATATTCAGGCTGAAAAACTTTATTTTTTTATGTGGGAATATTTGCTGATTTTGAAATGGATGCCTGCAACAGGTTTCAAAAAGGCTGGGACAGGTTCATATTTCCCTCTGTGTTACATCACCTTTCCTTTAACAACACGTAATGAGTGTTTGTGAACTCAGGACACTAATTGTTGAAGCTTTGGAGCTGGAAGTCTTTCACATTTTTGTTGATGGACAACTTCAGTTGTTTAACAGTCCGAGGTCTCCATTGTTGTATTGTGGGCTTCATAATGTGTCACAAATTTTCAATGGGCGATATGTCTGAACTGCAGGCAGATCAGTCTAGTAACTGCACTCTTTGACTAAGGAGCCATGCTGTTGTAACTGTCTTGCTGAAACAATCAGGGTCCAGCTTTCAGCATTAATGGTGCCATCACAGATGTGTAAGTTACCCATGGCACTAACGCACCCCCATACCATCACAGATGCTGCTTTTAAACTTTTTACTTTGACGTGGATTTTTGACCTTCAAGTTACATATCTCTTCTTTTATAAGTGCAAACTAGGGATGTTTGAAGTCACTGAGAGAAAAAGAAAAAAGTTATTTATCAGAAACTCAAATCCCACAGCTGTTTTTCAAGAACAGATTTTGGTGACTCTTGGAAAACAAGAAATTGGAATGGGTCACATGGGAGTAAAACTTTGAATAGTAGTGCCTGACCCACAACCAAAGTCAGCTGGTTCTAAACAACACTGAGTCTCAAAGGGTCACATCTCAAAGATGTTTGAATCAATCCAATAATGATAAAGAAGCTCCTAAAGTTAGATTTAAACTCATGATGCATCTGAATTCTCAGAGAGCAGGGTCTTTTACTGCTGCAGGTTTTCTCAGGGTAGCGGTCTCTAAAGGTACAGACTCAGCAGCCAGCAGGGCTCAAACAGACAGATATTTCATGTTCCAGCAGCAGCAGCTGAAAAAGTGTCCAGGGGAAAAGTAAAGCAGACTTCAGGCCCTCTCCTGACTCAGACATGTCTTTGCGTGGACAGAAAGAAGAGCTCCAGGTGTATGAGAAGTACTGTCAGAACAAACCTCGCTCTGAAGTCCTCTGGAGACAGTGTGGAGACAGTCTCTTCTTCCAGGTAACACACACGCAGCACCAACAGGACGGAGCAACAACAGATACCACAATCTGTTTTTTTATGATTTACAGTTTTATCACTTCTGTCTGTTTTTAACATTCATACAATGGTAAACGCTGGATAAGCATGAGAACAGGAGAACGGTGCCTCATCCTTCATAGTTTATCTGATGACAAACATCCCCCACTTTATTCATGAACAATCCTCAGGGTCTAAAGTAGTTTCTGCTCATCATTTTTACTCACTGTGGTCTCATTGTTCTCTCAAACTGAAGTTCTGCACTTCTTTAGATTCAGGGAAAAAAACATGACTGTATGGTTGATACAACTTACTGAAATCGTCATGTGGTTTAATATTTAAAAGATATAAATTATTAGAATTAGGGATGCACTGGTACCACTTTTTTTCCAAAATGAGAAGTGTGCGTGTACTTGCATTTGAGTATTCACCGATAACGAGTGTTTACACCATTACAGATAGTTACTTTGAATTTTTAAATTTTTTTATAAATACCGTCTATTTGAACTACTTTCCTCAGTATGTTGTTCAAATAGCAGGCAATATTTGATCATAGTACATGTGAAAGGAACATGACTCATAAAAGCTAAAAATGCCTTTTCAGTTTTGTAATGACATGGAAAAAAATATGAACAATAAATATCAGATAATAATGTTATGACAAAATTTGTTTTTTATTTGAGGGTCTGGCCCCAAAGGTGACTCTCTGGTAAAATTCTGGCCCTCTGATAAATATAGTTGGTGACCCCTGGTGTATAGTGTGTAAGGTTTTAAAGAGGTCTTTGCAGTAGTTGTGTTTCCATTACATCCAGAATTGCGCAAAATGTGTAATGTTACGATACAAAAATGCTATTGGAAACACCAAAATTTTGAAAAACCTCTCAAATTTCAATAAAAAGCCTCTACACTCTCATTAAAGGTGGTTTTGCCGATGTTTGGATTTTGAAGTGTATCACCAAAGTGCAATAGAAACACCTTTTTTTCACAAAAGGTGACGTGAAAAACAGATGCACCTCCCTCTCCTGACTTGAGTCACTTTCCCCCAAAAAAACAAGATGGACAATAGATTAAGACCAGACAATGTGATTGTATGTCAGGGGAACGTAGGTTAGGTCAACCTGAAGTTTTGGATCCACATCTCATCTCCCAGAAGTCCATAGTACGTGGCTGCTGGAACACATGCTGACTCTGACATTCATGTTTAATCACCCTCTGTCTTTGTCTGTCAGCAAAAGCAGTAACGCCCATCAAAATGACAGTTCAGCTCTTAGAATGTTTGAACTTTATCAAAACTTCTGCAATATTACTTTTATTTTGTGAAAAAAGAGTCATGAAAACGTGTGTAGTGACCGCTAACTGTAACACTAAATTGACTGAAATTGAGAAAGACAATAAGAATTTAACAGTTTTTGTAGTCATGTCTATTGCTTTTTCATTTTATATTCGAACCCTGAGAATAGGTTTTTATTACTGCTGTCAAAATTATCGCGTTAGCGGGTGATAATTAATATTTTGAATTAGTGCTGTTAAAAATTTTGACGCATTTGACGCATGCGCAGAATGACCCGCCTCCATATCCCATAATACCACTTAGCAGTGATGTGCAGTAAGCAGAGCGGATGCATGCGTGCGGTGAATGTAAACATGGAGGAAGAGCAGGTTGGCCCTCTGGATGGGGAATTTCAGTTTAAGAAGAATACAGATGGAACAATAAATAAGCAGATAGTAATTTGCAGAAAGAAAACATCTTGTTGATTTTGAAGAGAAAAAAGAATACTGCCTAAAATAAATAATGTTCTTGATCAATATTAATGCCATTCAGTGTGAATTTATGGTTGTAATGAACAAATACAGTATGTTGATGTACAGTATATATCCGCCTTGTGTCATTTCTTTCCATTCTAACAATAATTTACAGAAAAATATGTCTTATTTTGGGGATAATTTGGACTGTGATTAATTACGATTAATTAATTGTTTAGCTGTAATTAACTCAATTAAAATTTTTAATCGTTTGACAGCCCTAGTTTTTATTACATTGTAGAATCGCTTACTGTGGCTTTAATTCCTGAATCACATTTTAACACTGTGTTCTGTGTTTGTAACTACAGGAGTGCCAGAAGAAACTTGACCACAAGCTGTCTCTGGATGCGTACCTGTTGAAGCCTGTTCAGAGGATCACCAAGTACCAACTCATGCTCAAGGTAACACACACCACACACACACACACACTTTCTAACCTTTGCTTTCTTTCTGTCACCTAACAGTTAGATTTCCTTCTGGGCAGTGTTTTCTTGTTTTGTTACCTGGAGTTGTTCTTCACCTTTCTTTTTTCTGGAGCCACAGTAGATGTGTAAAGTTGTAGAGCTCCCTCTGCTCTGATATCAATAAGAACTTCAGTTTACGGATGCGAGGCGAGGACGGCAGAGCAGATATTTGCAGCTGTGCTCTCCTTGTTGTGAGGAAGTAGAAAGCAGACTCACAGAGCAGGAGCAGGCGTGGACTGTGTCCTGAAGGTGTGCAGATAAAGAAGAGTGGAAAAAGATAGAAAAGAGTTTTCTTACAGCTTCAGGAGGAAAAGTGGATTGTGTATCGACAGAAGAAGCGTTTAGCTGCAGATAAGGAGCAGTGAAAGAGGAGAGCACATATTGATAGGCATGGAGGTCCTCGGAGCGCTTTGATTCGCCTCGTTTCTTTCAGCCGCGTGGGGGGGGGGCTGTGTCGGTAATCACCGAGTCAGACAACAAGGCAGCCTCTGGGGCGAGCAGAAGGAGGAGAGGGAGGAGAGAGAGAGTGTGGAGAGTAGGACAGAGCAGAGATGAGAGTGTAAGTGACAGAGTCAGGCAGGATGAGGGGGAAGAGTCAGGTACAGGGAGGGGGGGATGGAGATAGAAGACAGCGAGTGGAGGTTAGAGACCTTATGAGGAAAAACACAAAGGCTCAATCTTTAAGGGAGGTAACAGGATGAAACTTTGGGGGATCAGTCATAGGAAGAAGAGTGTTAGAAAGTGAAAAAACACAAGACAGGTGTAACGTCATGTTCTTTGTGTCACAGTCGTTTAGGATCTATTTAAAAACAGAGCTCTGTGTGGTTTAGTTTGATTTAAGATGTCATTCAGAAATATGTTTGACTACTTTGTGTTAGTTAATAACAAAACATCATTGTGTGCCATTATCAGTCCCATTAGTTCAGCCTGCTCCACATAATCCCCCACAGGAGAGTCTAAAGCCTGAGCCTCATGAGGTTTTACTGTTTCACTGTGAGCATCAGGATTATAAACACATCCAGGATAAAAACATGATCTGTAACCAATACAAAGACGACACCTCCTTCAATAATATCAGAGTTTGAACAGTAGTTTCTGGTACATGGATTTATTTTTTATTTTTGCACTGACCCTGTCCGTCCTCTCTGTCCTCCAGGAGATGCTGAAGTGTAATAAAGGAGAAGGAACCGTTGAGTTGGAGGAGGCCTTAGCCACCATGCTGGACATCATCAAGTCTGTCAACGACTCCATGCACCAGATCGCCATCACCGGCTTTGAGGTGAGTCCACCTTTATCTGTCTCAGAGTCAGCAGCTCCTGTCAGCTGACTGTGCAGCTCACCAGGGTCTGAAACCTCAAACACAGAGTGGAGGGTGTCAAGGTGAAGTGGGGGGTGTGGCTGATACACAAGGGAGAGAAACAGACGATATCCAACATAAATCTAGAAAGATTTTCAAATTATGGGTTTTTAGGAGTTTGTTGTTTAGCCGACCATCTTTACACTTTTTTCATTTGCCCTTTTGAAAAAGTAGTTCCGGTAACACTTTAGATTAGGGAACACATATTCATTAACTTGTAGTCAATAAGTTATAATTGGGAGTTAATAAATGGAAAAGTCTGAATTCATGGTGCAATAGAGGTAGAATAAGAGGTTAATGCCTGCTTAATGAATACTAATTAGGCTAGTAAGCTACTTATATGCATGTTAATAAACACCTAGTTAATAATGAATATGTGTTCCCTAATCTAAAGTGTTACCGTAGTTCCATATTAACACAAAGGCTTATAAAAAGATGCCCCCCCTCTTTTCAAGACCAGTCTTCTGAAAAAGACTCTGATAACCCAAATGAAATGGAGAGAAACAAAATGAAAAAATACTTTATTAATGCCAGACGTTTTTTATATATATATTTCAAAAGAAACTATTTTTATTGGAAATCTAAAAATATCATTAGAATAACAATTAGAGACCGCTCTCATTTTTGGCTATAAATACAACCACTAAGATCTGGATTTCAAATGCACTCACTTAGAAATTTGAACATTTTGATACTAGTAATTCATTAACTGTGACAGTGAAATCAATTTGTCAAACAGGGAAAAAATGACTACAAGAAAGGTCTTTTAGGACGACCCGTCTTCAGACATTTCCCTCTGTTTCTCCATATTTTTTGGTTGCCTGACAGTTGTGTGACGTCTCTGCTGCATTGACCATTATCTTAAAGTAAGAATCATAAAATCTGTTCAGCTGGTCTTGTGAACTCAGATTATTTTTGAATGTAAAGGAAAGAGTTTTTCATTTTTAATTGGACTCCTCCTGTGAATACAAAGTCTCATCACCAATAATCATCTTTTTGTTACATCTTCAACATAAAGCTTTATTTAGTGTCAGGAGGGGATAAAAGTCTGTTTCCTGACTGACTCCATGTCTGAAGCTGCTTCAGCTCAGCTTCAGACTGTTTTTACATGGAGCCCAGAAGAGTAAGTGGACACAAGGAATTTATTTAACACTGGCCCAAAGTAAACAGATATATCTTTCGAAACCACTGTCTTTATCTGAAATAGTTTTCATATTGACTCAACCCTGACTGTCCCAGATTAATCAGAGAGTTTTAAATGCTTTCCTAATAAACAATCCCAGTCAAATTCCAAGACCTTTGATAGTTTTGGTGAACTGTTTGTGTGATATTCAGGTTTCAGTCAGCTGTTTGGATTATTCTCTCACATCGTCCTCATACAAGGTCACATTAGGGCCACTATGGAAGATTAAAAAAATAAACTAGTTTAAAAAAAGTTATCAATTTCAAAAGAAAAAATAGAAAGTTCATAAACTTGCCAACTGATGAGAAATAAAACTCAAGATTTTCAAGTTTTCAAAATCTTTAATTTTGAGAGATAAAAAAAGTCTTTATTATTATTATTACTTTTTATTTTTCATTTTTTATTTTTTTTATTATTATTAATATTATAGCTGTAGATATTCTATGAAAAACATTGTCTTAGGGTCAAATTGATGTGATTTCAAATATTATTTTGTCATAACTTTTATCATCCATATAATTGCTTGAAAAATACAGTAATGGTTCCATGCTACGCTAATTGCACGTAAAATTAGTTATTACTAATTTTCTGTGCTTTGTTTAAATTTATCACATTTTGCTGCCTTAAAAAATGAAATGATCGGGGCGCAGATGGCCTAGTGGATATAGCTGCGCACCATGAGGTTCGCCCTCGAGCGGGTGGCCTGGGTTCGATTCCCACCTGTGGCCTGTTTCCCGCATGTCATTCCCCACTCTCTACCCCCTTTCATACTCTATCCACCGTCCTCCACTATCCAATTAAAGGCAGAAAAGCCCTTTAAAAAATAAAAAAATGAAATGATTTAAAAAATATATCCATCCTACACGTTGACATAAACCTGTCTGATTGTACATGATGATGATAATACATCAACTTATGTACCTCTTATAATAACTTTGATGAAATAAATTCAAATTTTCTGATTCTTTATATTCAAAAAAGGGAGGTATATGCTCTTTTAAATGAGTTTTATCATACCATATATTACAAATTAAATTGTCACATCCACTTGAAAATATAGGAAACCTTCACCAAAAGGAGAAACAAAACATTTTGGAGAAAATTTTACCTTTGTACTCTACAAGCAGTCAGAATCGACGGCACAGAGTTCACCTGAAGGTAGCATGAGGGTTAAAGAGGTTTATCTTTCTTTGAGGAAGAAGAAACCCTTTTTTTATTTTTCCAAGAACATTATCCATTCTAGTCTGTTTAGATAAATACGCCCTTGAACTTCCTCCTCGTTTTACTCAAATTTGTTTTACAGCATCATCCTCAGAATGCAGCCTCCTGATTTTGATTTTTCTGACTTGCCCTCCCTCTTTTTTTACAGGATTTTGAGATTGATTGAGTCATGCTGGGTGTGACTTTATAAAGCTGTAAATTTATGGCTGCATACAATCATAACAGTTGTGAATTTTTAAACTGGCTTTAACTTCATGTTTTATTTACATGCCTGTGGTGTATGCCCAGGATACCAACTTTAATATATTTACACTCACAAAATACTCTCAAAACCTCAAACTAATGCTCAGATAAAGTGTAACCCAACACTTTCATCTTCTGTAAGAGCTCAGCGAGTTCAACAGGCTGTTGTGTTTGTTGGTCATCAAAATGTGAAGCCACAAGAGGAACTAGTTGCGATCTGACTATCAAATTACCTTTATTCTCAGTACTCTGACCCAGTGATGCCTATCATGGTATAGCTCCTCAGGTTACACACAGTATATACACACACAGTATATGCACGATCTACAACACATGCTGTATAGAATCTGATACCAGGACATTCAGGGTGTGTCTGACCAGCTTTTGTGCACGGTCTGTGGCCCAGATGAGTCTCTTTATGATCCATGGTCCTGTTCTGAGTCTAACATAAATCAAATCAGATTGTCTATGTATCCTCACCAAGCTGCCTGTGGCTTTAAAAAATGTGTGTATTTTCTCTTTGGATGCGTAAAACTTTAAGATACTGTTTACGCTGATGTGCACATTTGTGTTGTTTTGACTGAGACAGTCACACTGCTCCAAAAAAAGAGAGATAAACATCTTTCCAAATCAAGAGGGACTGTTTGCACATCATTCACCTTTAAAGCAAACTTGTTAATTTTGACTTGATGCTTTCTGCCGCTTCATAAGCAGCTGCTGATCTGAGAGATTCGATCATGAGCATCAGTGCAGCTAAGCTGATGGATTACACTGTTCTCTGAGTTTCTCCTGAAGTCGTCTCCACGCGTTAAAGCAACAGAAGGAAAAACTTCTTCATGCACGTCGGAGGAGAGAAACTACAAACTGTGCTTTACATGTTCTTGTGTTTAACAGGGAAACCTGAGTGAGCTGGGGAAGCTGCTGATGCAGGGATCGTTCAACGTGTGGACGGACCACAAGAAAGGCCACAGTAAGGTACGAGCACACAGAGACGAGCACACAGAACTCAGGAACGAGACCAGCTTTGAATGGTTCTTCTTTTTCCACCACTACGTGTTAAATTTCCTCTGAAGAATTTGCTTGGCTCTCTACTCTTCAATTATTTATCCCCAGCTCTAAAAGTAATTACAGCTCCATGTTTTCAGGTGAAGGACCTGGCCAGGTTTAAGCCCATGCAGAGGCACCTGTTCCTGTATGATAAGATGCTGCTCTTCTGTAAGAAACGTGAGGAGACCACAGACGGACACGAGAAGACGCCGTCCTACAGCTTCAAACACTCACTCAAGGTCAGAAACTGGAGGTGTTGTTGAGTTTGGTATGACTTTGAAACTCTCACTTTTATTCAACCCTGCAGGTTTTACACTGCTTTCTGCTGCTGCTCCAGAAGACACATGTTTTAAATACCTGAACAGCACCAAACAGCAGCCAGACAAAGTTAATAACTAACTTTAGACGACGATTATATACTGAGCTTGAGTAATGGCTTTGAAATCTTTATAAACTTTGAACTTACCCGAACACATCTCTGTGTTTTCAGCTCATCTTTAACTCATCAAACAGTGAAAGTGTTTCTCCTCAGCATGTGAAAAGATGCTGTTGTTTAGCGGTCGTGGGTTTCTGATGTTTCTTCATATAAACCCCTGGAGAACAGGAGCTGTGGTTGATAAATATGCTGAACAACTCTTCAAACTCCTGAACTGAAGAAGTCCAGAGAGAGGAAGTTACAAAGGCAGTCACATTTGAGATGAAATTCAGCATTTTTTCATTTTTGTTGAGGAAGACAGATCAGAGTATCACAGACGTGTTACAGGATTGTGTTTGTGTTGACTGAGGAGCAAAGTTGTGCTGAAATTCACATCCTCAGATAGAGAAGAAGAAGAAGAAGAACAGGCTGATCCATGTTGTCTCTTTGACTAACTCCTGTGTGGAACAAATGATCAACACTTCGGATGGGGGAGAGGTACCAAAGTAGGCACTTTTATGAATACTGTCCAAACTTTGTCAGTGTTACTTAGTACTGATTCATGTAAGATCAAAAAGTACCAGGTTGCAGTAACTAAACACATCCTGGTGACTGTCAGGGAGTGAAAGGGGAGGGGATTTTTCATGCCAGACATAAGCATGGAGTACCCAGAGCTGGATTTTCATTTGCGCATTATTAAGGAAAAACACTGCATAGCTGTAGTTCATTTATTAAGTTTTAGTTATTTTAGCTAAAGGTTTTCATGTTGAAGAAATTTGTGAAACAACTGTGATGTTACAGTACAAACAAGTAAATGTTGTTTTGATATGTTTGTTAAAGTTTATATGTTGGGAAATACATATGTTAAAATTGAACTACTTTGATATTGTATTATTAAGCACATTAACATGTTTTATCACATAAACATGCAAAAAAGTACCAAAAATTGGTACTGTTGAGTACTGATGACAAGAATGGACAGCGTGGCCCCGCCTTTTACTGTTGTACAGTTTTGAAGCCCCTATATGTGGTATTTATTTATTTATTTATTTCCCTTTGGAAGTCCAATCTCTTCTTGACTCTTTCTTAAAGTATCTTACTATCCCTGAAAAAGTGTAAGGATGTGAGGAACATTTCTACCAGGAGTAATCTTTTTTCCTAATTTTTTAACCACGTCTCATCTGCAATGAATGTCAGGACAAAGTTTTTGACCTTTACTTCAGTCAGTCACCAGGGGGAGTTTGTGGAGACCTCTGTATGTGCGGACGGTCATGATATTAATGATTCTTAAAGTCTATGATACCGATCACTAGGTACTGGGCATCACTACTGTATTTTCAAATGTGAGAGGTGTAACAATCCCTGCTTCAGACACACACTGATCAAATGGAAATGCTCCTCATTCTATTCCACTCACTGATATCAATCAAAACAGGTCACACTTTGCTCCTGAGAGGTCACTTTAGCTTTATAAGGTCCCCAAGGGTTCACTTAAACTTGTGTTTTGACCCCCAAGAAGGCACGTTAGTCTAAGTTTGGCTCCAAAGAGGACACTTTAGTAATCATTTCACTCCTGAGAGGGAACTTCAGCACTTTACTGCTCCCAAGACGGCTGACCTCTCTGCTCTGCTCAGTGACATCACCTAACACAGGGTATACAAACTTTTCAACCCAGTAACATGCAGAGCCATTATGAAGGGTGGAGGTTAAAGGAAAAAAAAACCACATATAGTGTTCACTTTGGCTCCAGAAAGGGCTCTTCAGCGAGCATAAAGCTCCTTAGAGGGCACTTATGTGTATTTCAGCTCCCAGGAGGGCGGTCAGTCATATGAACCAGTCAGAGAAGGAGATTAGTGCAGTTTTCCAACTAGGAGGGCACTTCAGCACCTGTTTTGGTTTTAAGAAAGACACTTTAAGGCATTTTTTGGCTTTGGAGACGTCACTTTAGTGCACATTTTTCAGCAGTTGTGCCATGAGGGCAGGCAACCGTCCCCCCTCTGTGCACACCACTGCTTCAACCTGTGACCCCCAGACTGGCTGTGCTGGGGAATACACAAATACAAAATAAGAGGAAACTAAAAAAAAAAAAAAAAAGCCTAAGATTACCAAGTGTTAAATGAGTCCACCTCTGTGCACATATTGCTTTAAACTCATATGCTGCTGTATTTTTCTCATTTTTTTTGTATATGTGCCAGATGATGAGAAATCAGGATGATCATATTTGTTTCATTTTACCCTTTTAACTGGAAGCGTAACCAGGGTGTTGACCTTTTCTGCTGCTTTTTTGCTGCTGTTTTTCCATAAAACATTTTATAGCAGTATCTCTGCATTTACTGAAAAGAGTTTATAGCTCTAAATATATCCACTGGGTGGCACTGCTGTACAGATATATCATTTTCTGAAGAGAGACAGAATGATGCAGCTTCTAAAAAATTCTGTGGTGAATGTGTGAAAGAAGAGAGAAGACAAAAAGTCTTTATAGATTTAGTTTATTTTTACCCTAGCAATCATATTTTAGTCAAGAGGCATTAGTATGAATCCTGAACATATGAATCCTGATTCATATATAAAAATACTCTCTGAGATATATGACTGATCCTTTCTTCACAGTCCCCAAAATCCACAAAGAAATGGGTCACAGGTCATTTTAGTTCAAAGCCTCATCAGACTGGAACATTGTACCTCCTTTTGTAAAGTCCACCATGTTTTTTCCTGTCTTTAGATCAAACTTATTATCTCCCTGATGAACAAGCTGTTCTTGTCTTTGATGTTGTTTGATTTGTTTCATTACTTAATTTAAATTTGCTTTGGTATTCTGTTGCTGGTTTTGTTTTTTGTTGCACTGGATTATGTTTGTCCATGTGAGCAATATTTATGTGAGTTTGTGATGGGGTAGGTGGGGAGTGGGGGCCGTGGAAGGGGTACAGCAGTGTGTTGTTTTTGTTGTGTGTCATTTTTGTATCAGTTTTGGGACTCCCTCGAAAACAAGATGCTACATCTCAAAGTGGTAACTTTTCTGACACCTCCTGCTTACAACCCAAAAAGTCAGAAGGATCTCAGAGTTAAATCCTAAATAAATGTTAATTCAAACTGTAATATCTAAGCTGTGGCTTTTACACTGAGATGGAGCTGCAGAAACCACCAATGTAGAACCAGATGGCAGAGTAGAGCCATTCATTTGATTTGTGAGCGCTACTGTTGAATAAATGGTTATAGCTTTAAAAATATAGTACATCAGACAGCCTTTGTCCTCATATTGTATTGTATGTAAAAGTGTTTGTACATCGACTTCCATACGATGCCAATATGACTATAAACTGGCAGATTATCCAGCTCTGCTTCTTGACTCGGTAATCTGAAAAATAAAACCTGGTTTGTTGCTAAATGAAGAGGCAGTGACACAATTTTGCAAGTAAATCTTTGTAGATGTATCTTATGGAGTGGATGTCAAAGCTTCAAGGATATTGAAACTCAGTGGCAGGAAAGAAAAGGGACAGATCAAGCTCTGCAGACACAAAAATGAAACACAAATACTTTTCTCAAAGGGAAAAAAAACTGCAAGTGTTGTGTTGACAACTTTTAAATGTGCTCACATTGTTCATATACTATCTAATTTGGAACAAACACATTAAAGCGAATGATCTAACACTTAGTAGTTTTAACGTCTTTGTGACACTTTGATTAATTTAGCTCTGTTTTTTTTAGATGAGCTCTGTGGGGATCACAGAGAACGTCAAAGGTGACTGCAAGAAGTTTGAAGTCTGGTACAACGGCAGAGAGGAGGTTTACATCATCCAGGTTTGTCTTTGCTTCAGCATATCCAACATTTCTGCTTCTCATCTTTACTCCTCTTTCTGCAGAGAGGAAACCTACCTTTGCTTCTCTCTGTTTCTCTCTCACATGAATCAAACTTTTACAAAGAAACAGAAAAGAATCAATGTATATTTTGGGTTGCTGCTTGCCTTTCTTATCTCTCAAAGTCTGACTCTGAGCTCTTGTTAGATTTCACTCATAGATGGATGATAGATGCATGCAATGGAAGAATTGTTTCATTTTGTTTTGGAAAATTGTCTTGCATCAACAACTAGAATGGAAGAATAAAATATGAAAGAAAATGTTATGGCATTATTAAAAATGGATGGGAAAAGAAGAGGGAAAAACAAATTAACATCTAATTGTGTTAAATACCTGAAATGATGATTGTTGCACACTTCTCCTCTGGAGGGCAGTGTTGTACCACTCAGCTCTACAACTTTACAGTTTCTCTCAGTTTAACAGCATCAGTGTCGCATATATGGCTTAATGTTTACCGTGTGTGTTTGTGTGTGTGTGTGTGTGTGTGTGTTCTTCCTCAGGCTTCTTCCATGGATGTGAAAAATCTGTGGGTGTCAGAGATCCGCAAAGTTCTCACAGGCCAGCTCGAAGCATGCAGAGGTAAACATAAACATGCACACATATACATGCACACATATATGTGCACACACAGCTCATACCTCAGCAGAGGATACTGTTGACTTTAACCCTTCACCTTCCATCAGTTTGCACTTGCAGCTAAAGAAAGAGCTCTGTTTGGGCTCGTCGAACCAGAATTCATCACATGACCTCACACTTACACACATTTACATACATGGTCTGATGCCTACAGACTGAACATGGATTCATAATAACACATTTTTTTTACTTTCTGCTGCAGTCTTATTAAATGTGACCTGGAATCCAACTGTTTTCTATTACAGCACACTGAATGTAGACATGTTTCAGAATGGAATGGAATTATCACTCCCATGAGTTTGTAAAACTTTGAAGGATTCCACCATCTGTTCCATTTTTCCTCACACTGTAACTCCACCATTTTTTCATTATCATGAAGATTTCCTTATCACTCAATTATCAGCTCATCTTGGACTCGTACGAAGATGGGCTCCTCATGCGACTAGACTGCCAAACCAGGAGAACTACAACGCAAAAGACGCAAAAAAAACGATATGAATTCATCAGAACAGTTTGAAAATATGTAGCAAAATCATGAGATATTAAAACATATAGAATGTGATTGAGAGTGAAGAGGAATTCCAGTACAGCATCGACATCTCAGTTTACGTTTCCAATAGTCATGCCTATTCAATCCCTGATCCTCAATGACATCCAACAGTAACCGAGTTTCAGAAACATCATTAAAGTTTCTCTATTCCTGCCGCTCAGCGTTTACTCTGCTGGAGCTCTGCTGCCCCCAATCAATGGTGGAACGACTGCACGAGAAGATTGCATTTCTGAATTGATTGTAACCTTCAAAAGTGGGACATTAAAGAGAAGCACGCTGTCGTAAAGCAGGAGGAAGATTTCCTGTTCCAGTGTTACCAACAGCAGTCAGAGTGTGAATGTAGAGCATACTGTAGACTAACAGACTCTGTCACCTTTACATAACCCTAAAAAAAGCTCAATAATAATGTGTATTGATAGCAACACTTGAAATATGGAGCTAAAATGGAATATAAGGAGGAGACTTTGCAGACACGCTTAGTTTGAGGGATTGGCAGGTGTAATGGTTTGGGTTAGAGCTCAAACAGAGTCCTTGTCCTGACTCTGTTTTTCTTCTAACATCTTAGTCAGACTCTTCTTGAGTGTGAATGGTGGTAGGATCATGTGATTGGAAAAATGCATAGCTCGGTGCATTGATTGTTTCAGTACTGTGGGGGTGTTAAATTGGGCTGTTCTCCCTGTGGATGTGATTGATGATGGGAGCTGGTGTAGAGGGGGTTGCTCCAGGAAGCTAAAGCTGAGGGTTGAGCCTCTCTGAGGTGTTGTAGGCCTAACTTCATGAAACAGCAGTACAGAAAGGTGACTACCACATGATAACTCCAGAGATGTTGGTTTTTATTTTATAGAACTGGACTTAGACCATATGAAGCCAGGTTCTTCACAGCACTATTATCACTTAATTCAAGAGAAGTCAAACATATAGACATAACCTGCACATCAGAGAGTCCTCACTCCATACAAAAACAACATGAGGTCTCTGAAGGGCAACATCTTATCTGTATCACAAACCAAAACAGAAGGCTAACATCACCTTGTGACATTAAGGCCCCATTTACACGTCAACATTTCACAGCATTTCACCCTAACATTCAGGAAAACACACAACCCTTCCTCTGTTTTTTTACATTCTGGGCCCAAACCGGTTCATGATTAAAAACCAATGAAAACGACAGGCAGGTTGAGACAGTTTTCTAACAGGTCACACACAAACTTTCACCCAACCCCAACTCTCTGCAGTCTTAAGATTCACATCCCCGTCACTGTTTACAGGCAAGACGTGCGCTTGTTGTTTGATTCAGAAGTTTGCAGAGATATTGATAAGGTCAAAACACTGCAGATGACGTATAAACAGGAAAGCAATAAAGGTTATATTAAGTCTGACACTAGTGCAAACTGTTTGCTTTGTCCAATTCACTAAAATATTTCGACAAGATGTGAAATCCACCAGCTTTAATGTTATTTTTTAGGGTCTGTGGGAGTTTCCCCTTTGCCTTAATTCCTCTACCATGTTGGTGTGATTTGTCCTTCATCAAGGTCCTGAAACTGAATTAGAGCATGTCCTACAATTCAGGCCATTGTAGGAAATTCAATATTTTGTGTTCTTTATAAAATATACTGGGCTTACCGTTAACTTAAAAAAGAATTAGGCCTGTTGAATACATCATATCTAATAGTTGAAAGAAAAAATTGCCCTTCCCTTGCCTTTTTTTTTTTTTTTTTTTGACAAATTGCACCCTGGGAAGGTTTTCAAACTGTTAAGTAGAAGGCTTGGTGGGTGAATTTCTTCACTGAACAGTCATAAAAGCGTTCCAAACACCTACAAATGTTGCTTTAAAAAGTACATAAAAGAACCTAAAATTGTCCACTTCCCAGTGCATGATGGTCTTTCATAACCAAGCTTGAGTCAGTGGTGTTTAAACTGCACATCTTTAAATAAGTTCTTTAAATGTCCTCAGGACTGCAGTCAAAGACATTTTGTCCACAGCTGAACAAAAATCTGATGAATAGGTCAAATGGTGCTTCCTAACCTGCAGCTCACAAAGATGCTTCAAACTCTTCAGTTGTAAGATTTAGGGGTGATCTCATCCAATATTGACAACGACTATTGGTCTGATATCAGCAAAAATATAAATATTGCTTTATATGGACCTGCATTTAAAATCTCCAATATAAAAACTCTGATATTAGTAGCCCAGACTCTGTTCCAGTAGCTCTGGATCCAGCAGAGCCCGTGTGATTATAACAACAGCATGTGTTAAGGTGCTAACAGAGCTGCAAGGAGTACCACTAATGTTGGTCAGTAATGGCTGTTGTTTTTGTTAAAGTCAGAAAAAGACGTTGCGGCTGAGTGCAGAAAAGAACTGGGGAAGTTTAATACGTTTAAATTTGGAGCTTTCCCCAAAGGTTGTTCAAGCCTTGAAGACAAATAGAGCTAAATGCTACTCCATTCCTGCTGATATTGCATCGATTCAATATTGGTATCGGCCAATAATCAAGATTGCAACATTTGTAGCGTATCAGGAGTGAAATTCTTGTATCAGGACACCCTTAGTAAAATTTCAAGGTCAAATCATCAGAAATCAGATCCCTGCAGAAATTAAAAACAGAAGCTCAATGATAAATAGATATAGAGCCTGATTTCAACAGAACAACTGTTAGTGCAGATAAGCTCGAAAACAAAGCAGCAAATAAAGTAGATCAGATAAAAAAGTTAAATTAATTATAGAAAAAAATCTATCCTGAATTTTAAGACAGGATGAGAATGACTTTTTGAGCTCCAAAGTGATAGAGAAAATTAATTTATAAGAGAAGCAGAAAGCCTCAACATATGGGAGATATTTTCAGGACTGCAGCTTCTATTGAGTCCAGGTCTTTGTGACAAACACACACACACATACGTTCATGTCTTTTCCTAAAAACACACAGTAGGGCATTCTTTTCTTGCGTCCTCTTGTGTCCTCCTGTGTCCACTAGCTCCTGTCCCCTCGCTCTCCTGATGTGTTTCTGCCTCTCTCGACCCTCTCTCCAGCAGCAGCAGTTGCCCACAGTTCCACTCTGTGCTCCTGACTGACAGGAAAACCACCGCCTGTGAGACACACACTCTACCCGTCTGACAACCCGTCCTGTGTGTAAAGAAGTGTGTTAGTGTGTGTGTGTGTGTGTGTGTGTGTGTGTGTGTGCGCTCAGACTGACTAATAACACAGCAGCCCTGTCATGAGGCCTGGAGAGCAGAGGCTGTAGTAAGCCCTGATGGTCCATTGCAGCAAGTGTGTGTTTGTGTGTGTTTCAGTGTGTGTGATTTACACCTCTGACTCGGCGTGAGGAGCGTGGAGCAGAGACAGAGGGAGAAAGAATGAAATTGGTCGGGGAAAAGGAGAAGGGGGAGATTGAACATGATAGGGGGAGCACAGAAGAGGGTGGTGGGATGATGGGTCGAGAGACAGCAGGAGAGGGAGAGAGAGATAGTTTCAGGGCAGAGGGGGAGGGAGGGAGACTGAAGGAGGGAGGAGCAGCAAGAGGAGGAAGGGATGAGGAAGAGGAGGAAAAGGTACTGCAGTCATTCCATCTTTTTCTGCTTGGTGAAGAGAGAGACAGGATGAATGAGCTGGGAGGAGAGCGAGGAGATGGAGCAGAGTTAGGGCGATTTAAACCCTTAAAATATATGAAAAATATGAAATTCAGCGCACTAAATCTTGGTTTGTTTGAGTTTTTGAGTCAAGGTCCATTACTTAACTTTTTCTTTCCAACATTTAAAAGAGCAATGTTCAGCTGGGAGCATTATCAGCCGTCTCCTTAAAAAGTTAAAGACCAACACTGAGTATAGTGGAGAAGTTATTCTCTCCAAAACATTTTCATTTCCTAGAATTATATCCATGTTTTCTCAACTGGTAAAAGCTGGGTACCAGGGCAAGAGCTTGTTTTGAAATTCTGTTTAGTTTAACTCTTTCCCTCCTTCCCAACATCAGAGTTTTTGAAGAGCAGAGGCACATACAGCAGCTTCTCACATGAAGAGGAAGCTAAGTTCTGCATGTTTTTTTGTATTTTGCCAACTGGGAGAGCACTGTTGTGTTTTGGCTCTCGAGTGGGCACTTAAGCATGCGTTTTGCCAACCAAGAGGGCATCTTAGTGTCTATTTTGGCTCTGAAAGTGCACCTTAACCAGCAGTCAAGCTCCCAGGACTTTAGTGCACATCATGACTCCCAACCTGAGTGTGCTTTGGCTCCATAAAGGGCAGTTAGGTATGATTTTTGGTTCCTGTGGGGGCACTTCACTGCAGGTTTCAATTCCCAAAAAGCACTTAAGCACATTTTGGCTTCAAGTGGGCACATTTGCAAGTGATTTATCACCAATTCAGACACTTAAGTGTGTTTTGGCTCCCAAGTGAGCACCTTGGTATATGCTTTGGCTCCCAAGTGGGCACTTGAGGGCATGTTTGATTTCCAAGAGGGCAATTTAGCGCATGTTTTGGCTCCAAAAAGGATACTTTAGGACAGGTTTTGATTCTCAAAGGCACTTTAGTGCAGATCATGACTCCCAAGCGGGAACTTTGCAGCAGGTTTTGATTCCCAGAGAGTATTTAAGCACATGATTTGGCTCCCAAGTAAGCACCTTAGTGTATGTTTTGGCTCCTGAGTGGGCACTTGGGAGCATGTTTTATTCTCAAGGTCACTTTAAGGCCTCATCCACACAAAGACAAAATGAGGTCAAAACGCATACGTTTTTTGCCGAATCATCCATATACGAAGACGGCATTTTGTGGGTCTGTAAACGATCATTTCTGAAACCAGGTTCTGAAGTGGGAAGATTTAGAAACGCAGATACGCTGACGTCATATTTTCACATCGTCATTAATACGCATGCGCCACAAGCGGCACTATGGCATCAACAACAACAGCAACAATGGCAGCGTACTATGTAGCGTATGTGTTGATGAAGCTGGTGACCCTGCTATCCCTTTTGCAGCAAAATCTCCTTTTTCTCAACCACCACAGAGTTGAACAAACAATCATAGAGGACACAGTACGGCACAACTTTTGCCAAAAGTGTTCATGCCCACTGTTTTTTCTTCTGTTTCTGCTTATTTCCCTCATATCGTTACAGCGCCCCAAGAGGTCTTGCAAGTGTTTTACAGCGTCTTCATGCGTATCAAGTGCATTCATATAGACGCACACATTTTCTGAGACGCCTTCATCTTTATGACGATCGTTTTGGAAACTGTTAAGTGTTTTGACTTCATGTGGATGGGGCCTAAAAGGCAGGTTATGATTCCTGAAAGCACTTAAGTGCAGGATTTAGCTCCCAAGCAAGCAACTTACTGCGTGTTTTGGCTAAAATGTGGGCACCTGAGAGTGCATTTGACTCCCAAGAAGAGACTTTAGAGTAGGTTTTGGCTCCAAAGAGAGCTCTCTAGCATGTATCTCCTCTTTCCCAGTGAACACTCTGGCACATCATTTAGCTCCAAAGCGAGCATGTTTGCGTGTGTTTTGGCTTCCAAAACAGCACTTTATTGTATCTTCTGAGCTCCAAAGTGGGCACTTTGGTACTTGATCTGACTCCCAAGTGGGTGCCTTAATATGTGTCTTAGCTCGCTGAGGGCACTTTGTTGCAGGTTTAAGCTCCCAAGAAAATACTTTGGTTCATACTTTGCCTCCCAAGTAGTGTGTGTTTTGTCGACTGAGAGGGCATTTAAGCACTTGTTTGGAACTCAAGTGGGCACTGTAGCTCATACTTTTCAACAATCAGGCCATTGCCCCTTTGGAAACCTGTGGAAGAATTATTTAGAGTCAGCTAACACTTACATGGAGATGGAAAACTGCAAGTGTTTGACAAGAGCCCAGATGGGAGGGATTTTCTCACTGAGGAGTGCTGCTGACATGTTTATCACAAGGAATGAAGTCAGTTACACTGAGTTGTGCATTAGCAGCTCGTCCAAAAAGACAACAGGTGACAGGAGTTTGTCTTAACGTGTATATGATCTGTTTGCTGCCTGTGCTTCTTGGTAGTTGAAGGTCTCAAATGAGTGAGTAATTAATTTCTAATTTCATTAGTTCTGATGTTATTTTTACTTGTTGTTCTCTACCTTGTGGCTGTCAGAGCCTTGTAAAGGAGAAGTGATCTGTATTATTAAATAAGGAGAATATAAGGCACCAATATGTGACTGGGGAGAGTAGGTGAATTAAGTGTCTGATTTCTCCTGGTTTGCCCACACACACACACACACACATTACGGAGCTGACACAGAGCCAGGCAGGATTCAGTCAGCTGAAGGATTGTCTCTTTGTTTGATGCCAGTTTGTGTCTGTAGCTACACACAGTGTTACTCATCATCTCCTCCCCTCCTCTCTGCTGCTCCTGCTCCTGCTCCTGCTCCAGCGTCTCCTCTCACACTGTTGTTGGCTGCACACCTCAATATGAAGAGCCCGTATGAATAAAACATCACTGGATCCATGATGAAAAAATATATCCCTTTTGCTGAGTACAATATTTGGAGCATGTGAAATGGCTTCTCGCTGAGTCAGCATTCCTGCGACAGGTTCATTGGTTGCTGGGAACAGGAGGTGACAAGCCAGATCATTCACAGAGCTTGGTATTTCACTTATGTGAGCAATGCGTCCGGCCAAGGCTGCAGCGCGCTGTCTGCAGTCATTTTACTGCTCCAGTCCTCCCTCAGGTTTCCTGTCAGACTGAACAATCCTGGAGCAGATCTGTTAATGCTGAAGCTATGAGGTGATATCTGAAGCTGGATTCAGTGTTGTGGTGCTTCACTTGAGCTTGCAGCACCTCAGGGTGACTTCTATTAGGTCAACAGAGGCAGCTTACAGCATTTAAAAAAGAAATTGTGCAAGGAAGTTACTTAACAAGCTTTTGGAAATATAAGACGTGGTTCTTTGATGCTGTTTGGAGCTCACAGACTTCAAACAGGGAAATCAGCAACCTTTCGTTTAACCGTAGCACTTTGAAGTGGGGCTATCACCGGCAGACTTTTACAGGTAATTTAGGTCTTTTGTCATTTTCAGAGGGAACATTAACATTTAGAGAGAGAAAGAGTCAAACACTGATGGGCAACCTACTCGCTGCGTCTGCTGTTTTTCTTTGCTGCTCTGGAAACATCTTTTAAGCAAACACTGACACATCACACACAGGTGGACCAAGCTAAGTGACTCTTAGGGCCCTGAGCTTTACCTGAAAAACATCAAGTGATGTCAACAAGTTGGTTCATGTGGACGATAACTTCACAAACATAAAATTCTCTGTTTCTGTCCGTACTTCACCAACGCCCCCACTGCTGCTCTCTGACTTCAGATACTGATCATAAAACAATATTCAATGTCTATTCCAGAGAAACAAACACAAAAAAAGAAAAAAATCTGTTGAAGTAATATAGGTATAATTTCCGCTCTCCTTTTTTTAATAACCCTCCAGTATAACCTTAGCTGACCTTTGTAAAAACAAAATGATTTCTTGTGCTCTTGCATTTTGCTTAACATTATTAATGTCAACATAAATTCAGCTGAAACCATCCACTGTCCTTTGTTTCTTATTCATCTCCTCCATGGTTTGATATTTTGACCTTTGCAATAAGTTTTTCTACTTGTGCCTGCATGGTGTGATTTTTGCGTCTGAACAGCTTCACATAGGAGACGATTAACACCTCAAGGCTCTGATGTTACACCAAAGACAGCACAGGACAAGTTGAGTGACCTTGAGCAAAGAGATCTACAGAATAAAAGCACCTGCACAAGATAACAGAGACATGTCAGAATCCTCAAAGATTTGAGGATAAAGAGTGTGTGTGCTTACTGCTGGTTTCAAACCTGTGACTCTTCTCAGTATCTCATTAAACAAGTCAGACACCAGAGGCTGAACTTCATCTCTCATCTGTGCGACGGCTCTTTCATCCTGAGTCACCCCTGACTCTGACCTTTAACGAGCAGTTTAGTGACTTTAACTTCTAAGGACCTAAATCATTAAGGAAGAGGATCAGAAGATGCCTCCTTTAACTGAGAGTTTGAACTGAAGATGCTTTTTGACCACAGGAAGTAGAGATTTACTAATGGGGTGACTGATCTATCCCTTTAAACGGCCCTTCCAGGGGTCTAGGAACTTGGGGTGGGGCCTGCAAGCTGAACATTTCTAACTGGAGGAGCAGCATCAGTGTTTTATATCTCTTGTTTCGGGAAAATTGCTTTATTGCTTCAGAAAGAGAACAAGTACAGGGTTTGGCTCCCAAGACGACACTCTAGTGCATGTTTTCCCTCCACTGCAAAAACTGAAATCTAAGCAAGTCATTATGTCTTATTTTTAGTAAAATTTGTCTTACTATTCTTGATTTCAGCCACATTTACTAGACAAGGTCATAAAAATGTCTCATTTCAAGTTTTTTAAAGACAAAAATGAGGCATCAATTGCTTGTAACAAGTAAAAACAAATCTGCCAATGGGATAAGATAAAAGATTCTTGTTTTAAAAAATCTTTCTAATTTCAAGAAACTTCCTGGGCGAATTCGTCTTATCCCATTGGCAGATTTTTTTGACTTGTTACAAGCAATTTACACCTCATTTTTGTCTTAAAAACACTTGAAATATGACATTTTTATGACCTGGTCTGGTGAATGTGGCTCAAATTAAGAACAATTAGACAATTTTTACTACAAATAGGACATAATGACTTGCTTAGATTTCCATTTTTGCAGTGTCCAAGATGGCAGTTGTTCACGTTTTCGTCGCAAATGGGGCAGTTTAGGCCCCATTTGTGTGTTAGTGTTTCACAAGGAAAATAACATAGAAAAAACACCATGCAAAAGAAATGTGTATTTACTTGGAAAGACTGAGTTTACACAACAACATTTTGGAGGCTAAAGTAGCGGTGAGCTGATCGTCTGGTGTATATGTTGAATGCTTCTTCACAGATTGTGGAAGTGAAGCAACAGATGCCCATTTTGTTGAAAGGCAGTCGGCAGATTTCAGCAGATTCAGCAGCAGTGACTGTTGTTGTTGTCCCAGTTCAAGCATGGTCACGTCGCGATGAAAATGTAACACTCATACCCAAAGCAGGGTGTGACGTCAGTGTGACGTTCCACTGAAAACCTGGCTCACCATTTATATGGCAACAGTGAAACAGTGGTCCAGAAAAAAATCCACTGTAGAGGAGTTTCTAAAAGGTTCTGTCTCAAGTTGGCTAAAACCCTGTTTCTGTGTTGAGCGTGCATCTTGACCCCCAGGCAGACACTCTAGTGTGTGTTTTTCAATAACTGAACCATTGTGCAAGGATTTAAGCGAAGTAACATAAAACTTGATAAAAATCGTAGAAACAGAGTGTGATGAGGAAAAAAAGCAGGGTAATCTTCACGGACAAACATTTTCTCAAAGTCTAAATTAATTAACAACACAAAATCAAAGCTATTTCAAAGTCAGTATAGAACCTCATGCTGAGCAAAGACAAGCTTGAGCGACAGTTTACCCCAAATCCAGCCGCTGCTGATTGAAGCAGCCTCTCTAAAATGGACGCCATGCAATCACCACTTTAGACTGGTTCAAGCTTCAGTCGCTTTAATCCTCCATCATCAATCTGCAGTGGGCAGTATGAGGGGAGAGAGCAAAGCCAAGCTATGCTAACAGGCTAACCGCAGTGTAGCACATACAGTTGTACTCATAAGTTCACAAACCCTGGCAGAATTTATGACTTCTTGGTTGTTTTTCAGAGAATGTGAATGATAACACCAAAACCTGTCTGTCACTCATGGTTAGTGGTTGGGTGAAGCCAGTCATTAACAGTCAACTGTGTTTACTCCTTTTTATCCTAATGACAACAGAAACTTCCAACAATGACCCTAATCAAAGGTAGGCACAGGAAACTTTGTCAAAACTGATGGCAAGATGAATGCAGCATGTTATCAGAAAATACTGAAGGAAAATTTACACTCCTCAGCCCTAGAGCTGCACATGGGACGTGCTTGTACATTCCAACATGACAATGATCCAAAACACAAGGCCAAGTGGACCTGCCATTGGCTACAGCAGACTAAAGTGAAGGGTCTGGAGTGGCCATCTCGGTCTCCTGACCTCAATATCATTGAGCCACTCTTGGGAGATCTCAAACCTGCAGTTCATGAAGGCAGACCAAGAATTTACAGGACCTGGAGGCTTTTTGCCAAGAAGAATGGGCAGTTTTACCATCTGAGAAAATAAAGACCCTCATCTACAACGACCACAAAAGACTTCAAGCTGTCATTGATTTTAAAGGGGGCAACACAGTATTGAGAACTGGGGGCTGTAAACTTTTAGTCAGGGTCATTTTGGAAGTTTCTGTTGTCATTAAGATTCAAGTAGAGCAAATTGTTGTTTGAAATGGCTTCACTAAACCACCAACCATGAGTGAAAGAAAAGTTTTTGTGTTAAAGTTCATATCATCTGAAAATTGGCCAAGAAATCGCAAATTCTGCCAGGGTATGTCAACTTATGAGCTCCTTCTTCTCCTATAGTTATTTTTGCCATTGGGCCTTAATAATTGTCTTACTGCCCTCTATTGGTGTGGCGGTGTGTTGCAACTACCTTTATTTTTTGTCCATACATCTCTGACCTGATTTGGATAATCAACATGGGTCTTTGGTCTGTGGTGGAAAAGCAGACAAACAATGGGTCACAGGATTCATAAAGTTGCTTGCAACCACTGCCTTAAAGTGGAAGACAGGTATTTATCACTGTATTGAGTTTAATGTGATGTCTCTTGTGTTCACAGAAGCCAGTCAGATCAACATCTACGGTGGCCCCATGAGGTAAGAGACCAACCTCCAGACTATCAGGACAGTGTGAGAGAAAGTTTCAGGCTCATCCACCACTTTATATTAACTCTTTCTCTGCTCCGATAGGAACGTGCGCAAGATGGTACTGAGACAGTCTGATTCGTCCAGCCCTGAGTCTGGATTCAGGAGATCAAACCCCAGCCCCAACATGAGGCAGAAGAGAGGTAAGAGATCCTTTACTTCCTCTGACGTCTCCACAGAAAGAGACCCAGCTCTAATCCTACACATCCTGCAGAACCAAACGAGAGAAAAGTGGTATGAACTGTGAACTTTTTCAAAGGCAGAAGGTGACGAACGATGAGTTTGTCAGAGCTGGAGTGAGACTGTTGGGACAAACTTGGTTAAATGCGTAAACACACGAGCTCAGAGCCACTTATCAACACCAGCACACTCTGTCAGGTCAACAGCGAGCAGGGATGCAGGACGGCCTCTACACACACACACACACACACACACACACACACACACACACACACACACACACTCCGTTGTCAGCTCGAGTTGGGGATAGGATAACAGTTACGATTTCACGCTTGTGAGAAAGCCCTTAGTGTTATTTTCCAGTGAGTGAAAATATCAACAGTCTATCAGTGACGCTTGTGTTGACCAGAGCTGTATCTGTGTGTGCATGTGTGTGAGCGGGTGAGTGTGTGTGTGAGTGGGTATGATTGTGTGGGCGTTCTGCGTCCAACACTAAGTCATGGCAACAAGAGCATACTCCAAAACTCATTTCCAGGGAACCACCTCGTCTCTGAACTTTACTTTTATCTCTCCTTCCTTTTTCATTTCCTTTCCACATTCCTCTCTCTCTCTCTCTCCATATCCCTCTGTATGACTCTACCTCTTTTTTCAAGTCTCTTTCCCGTAAATCAATAAACAGAGGACACACCCACGCTTTAGTCTGTACCAGGCTGTGAAGTATGTTGTTCCTCTCACTGTTAAAGCAGCCGTCACATCAACTCCAGCATCAGTTTCTGTCCTTTCTTTGGCTGATGTTAGTCACACCAGCTCAGCTGATGTCAGCTTCTCAGACAGTTTTTAACATGAGCTACAGGGAGAAATTGTGTTGTGGTAAAGTAATTAAAAAATGAACCCACTGCTAGTGACAGTGTTTTTAGCCTTGAGCTCAGGTGTGTGTTTCTGTCTTTACCTGGAAGAAGAAGTTGATATTAGATCTGTTGCACACAGACTGAAACAGACTTTCAAACTCATGTTAGCATTCAACAACTCAGACTATTCCAGAAATAATGTTTTTTTTATGGGGGTGATGATCTTATAAATGCCCCACTAATTCATAAAGGTGTGATTAAATTTAAAAGTCTGCTCAGTGTGTTTCAAAAGTTTTGAAAGGATTTTCTTCCTGCATATTTAATAAAGGCAGACTATAGAAAGAGGACATTATCATAACTGTTATAGGTGAAAGACCTTAATAACCTCGTCACAATTACTGCTAATAGAATATAATAGTCATCTGTATTCATAAAGCTCCTTTAAAAACATAAGTTTACAAAGAGCTCTTATAGGGGAGTCAAACAATACAATAAAAACCATCAAGCAAACTGTAAATAAAAGACACGTACCAGAGACAACAACTTAAAGTTGAACAATGTATAACAACCCAGCAGAGGGAGAGAAGAACCAAGGGAGAACAAGAACCCTACAACACAGACTGAGACCATGAGGACCAGAGGAAGAAGAGGTAAACAAGCACATAAAATCAGTAAAAGAGGAAAAAAAGATTAAAAAAATAAAAAAATAAAGAGAATAAAATAGTGCATAAATAAATGAATTAATAAAAAACAGAGGAAGATAAAGGATAATGACAGCAAAAGATAAAACAGACATGATGCCAAAAAATAGTTCAGTTCATTAAAAATGATGCAGTAAACAAATAGAACTGATACAAAACATTAATATCATTGAATAAGAATGGACACCACAATACAATAAAGCAGTCGCTAGGTGTGGAAGAGAATAAAACTCAAGCAAATTTAACAGCAAGATAAGTAAAATAAAATTTAAAAAATAGTAACAATACACTGCAAAAACGGAAATCTAAGCAAGTCATTTTGTCTTATTTGTAGTAAAAATTGTCTTATTGTTCTTAATTTGAGCCACATTCACCAGACCAGGTCATAAAAATGTCATATTTCAAGTTTTTTTAAGACAAAAATGAGGTGTTAATTGCTTGTAACAAGTCAAAAAAAATCTGCCAATGGGATAAGACGAATTCGCCCGGGAAGTTTCATGAATTTAGAAAGATTTCTTAAAACAAGAATCTTTTATCTTATCCCATTGGCAGATTTGTTTTTACTTGTAACAAGCAATTGATGCCTCATTTTTGTCTTTAAAAAACTTGAAATGAGACATTTTTATGACCTTGTCTAGTAAATGTGGCTCAAATCAAGAATAGTAAGACAAATTTGACTAAAAATAAGACATAATGACTTGCTTAGATTTCAGTTTTTGCAGTGTATAACACAAGATAGGTTAAAAGTCAAGACAGTAAGAAAGCAGTAGAAACACATAGGAGGACAATAAGTTAACAAAAAGAGAAGAATAATGAGAAAAAGAATAAGACGACATCTCATAATACAATACAGTAGAAGTGCGTTTTTATAGAAGAGATTTAAAAGATGATACTGAATCTATGAGCCTTATATCGATGGAAGGATCAATTCAACCAGACTAAGTGGGCTTAAAAAACTATCATCATACTGACAGTTCAGACTTTCTGTGAGTGTGTTCTCTGCTATCAGAAGATCATCATGTCTTAGACCTGGAGCACATGTGATTGAGGCTGTTTTCCAAACTGCCTACTACATACTACACGTGAAAGTAATAGGTAGTAGGCAGGGCCCTCTTGGAATCCACAAATATTTCCTAATGTGCTCTATTGAAAGGTGAAAAAAAAGGCTTAGTGCCCTATGTGTGCAGGCAAATCACATTTAGACACATGGAACTTAGGGCGCTCTTAGGTCACAAAGTCAGTGTGGGACTATTCTTTCCTTTTGCCCCTGTCATTTAAAATGTATGAGCATGCCAGTGTGAGAGAGGTAACGTCAAAGTTTTGTTAGCTGATTGTCAATAAAAACAAAGGATTTGAAGTTGTTGTTTTTTTTGCTATGTACAGTTGTGCCCAGAAGTTCACAACCCCCAGCAGAATTTCTGTTTTTTTGGCCTTTTCTCAGAAAATATGAATGATAATAGGGTGAAGACATTAATTGAAAAAAAAAATAGTTTTCTCTTTTTAAATCATTATGACAACAGAACTTGACCCTGTTAAGAAGTTTCCACAACTCTGGTGGTTTTGTCCTGATAAATGCACAAAAGTGAACACAAATGTGTTTGAATGTCTCCTAAAGGTAACCATCCTCACCTGTGATCTATTTGCTTGTAATCAGTGTGTGTGTGTAAAAAAATGAACAGGGTCATTTTTGAAGTTTCCGTTGCCATTATGATTTAAAAAAAGAGTAAACACAGTTGTTTGTTAATAAATGTCTTCACCCAACCTCTAACCATGAGTGACAGAAAGGTTTTTGTGTTATCATTCATATTTTCTGAGAAAAGGCCAAAAAATCAGAAATTCTGCTGGAGGGGGTGTAAACTTTTCGTCACAACTGCATCTTATCTTCTGCATCCTGAAAAAGTAGTTTCAGACAAAGAAAAGTAGCATAAAAAACTGCTTCTTTTCACAATAAATGCATGTCTTGGCCAGAACATCATCAACACAACAGTGGGTGATGGTGCTGATGGGATTTTAGTTCTTCATCTTGAAACACACTGAAAGTTTTGTCTGAAGGAGTCACCAATAAACACAGTATAAATACTCATCTCAGAGCTTTCAGGAAATCATTCATGAAATACTAAAGATGTTGATAATTGTTAAGATTGAAACAGTCGGAAGAGGATGTGTCAGTTGTGAGCACACTGACACATTCTCTGCTTTTTCAGGACTTTTCCCACACTCTCCATGCTCCCTCTCACTCAGAATTGGCTTTACTCACACACACACACACTTGCACAGGCTCACACACTCCTCCAATTCCCAGTGCCAGAACAAAGGTAAAGGTTAGGGATGGCTGACAGCAGCTGTTGTTCTTGGTCTCACCCCTCTAATGGGTGTCTGGCCACTATTATAAAACCAACTGTCCAGACTCATACCTGCTTCTCTCATCCACTCTCACTTTCTTCTCCTCTCTCTTTCTCTTTCTCTCTCCCTTGGTCCCTTGCCACTTTTATTCCTCCCTCCTCTTTTTCTCCTGTCTTCTGCTCTGTTCTTCCGTCTCCTCCTCACTTCTTTGTTTTCCCTATCAGACCATCTCCTTCCCTTTGGCTCGCTCCACACTTTTCTCTCTCCATCTTATCGCCGCTCTCACACACTGTTTGCTTCTCTGCATGATGATGTGTTATTGGTGAAAAATGATGGCGCTGTCTGGGTTTAGCTTTATGCTGTGAATTTTCTCACCCCCCCACCACACACACACACCTACACACACAGATAAAGTCACACAATGAGCAGACAGAAACACGTCTCACTGAGATCTCAGCACCGATCAGCTGACTCTGACTGCTGATTAACGCACACATGCGTTCTGAATGTGTGGGTATCTCTCAGGTTATTCTGGGTGTTTGAACGTCAGTTTGTATTATGCATGTGACAGTTCCTATATGAGATGGTGTCTTATCATTAACACCTAAGGATAAACTGCAATCTGAACTTAGATGTATTATAAGAAACAATAATTACCTCATATATTGAGTGTCAGAGGTTAACTATTGTAGCTGTTTGAAGCTACAGCTGCAAACTAGATTACAGTCTCTGAATATCTACTGTACTGAAGAATCACAGGAATCTTCAAACACTCAAAGTCAGCTTTGGCAGAATCTTGACTAGTTTTTTCCTGCTGCAGTGGTTCAGTTTGTATGCGGCTGCTGTTCCTCTGTGTCAGACTTTACTGGACTTGACACCGAAGAACTTCAAGTGTCAAGTTATTCAGAAAAGACCCAAATGGAGTATTGAGTTACTGAGACTGTCTTCAGTGTAAGTCTAAAGCAATTTCAGAAAGCTCCGAGTCATGTCCACAATCCTTAAAGCAAGGCAGGAGTCAGTTAAAGACGTCTTCAAGCTCAGTTTTTTTCACAGCAGATCAAGTCTCAAAATCAGCTTGAAGGGAAGTCAAAGTCCAGTTCCTCAGCTCTGGGTCACACTAAACCTAGGCCTGAGCTCGGGTTTAGTGGTCCAGGTTGTTGGTTTGATCCCTGCTCCTGCAGCCAGATGCCAAAATGTCCTTGAGAAAGACGCTGACCCCCAAATTGCTCCTGATGCCAGAGCTTACAGTGTTTAATGGGACTGAATCTTTTTTTCTTATTGAAGTCGAAAAGAGTGTCAAAATACAGGGAATTTCAAAGTTGGTCATTTTTCATGGGACTTTTTATTAACTGTGGACCTGGTTTTGTAAATGTATAAATATTAAGCACTTTGGTTCGGTATGATCAGACTTGCATGCAAACATGTCTCTTCCAATATTTTCTTCTGGGAATTTTCTCTAACTGAGTCTTGCTGTCATGAATAGATGAGGCTTTTTTTTGGCCATGTAAATCGAAGTAGAATGATACATTGCAAAGTGAGGTGCTCTGCTTTTACCTTTAAGTCTCATAAAATGAAAGAAAAAGTATCATTAGCAGAGCCAAAAGTAAGGCTCTGAAATGGTTGAAAATTAGGGAGTCAAAAATGATTTTTTTATTTAAAACAATAGAATAACTTTTTTCTTAGGTGCACACAGTCCTTGGACAAATGAGCCTTGTCCAGTGACAGGTTTAACCCTTCAACTACCTCCTCGACCGTGGAGCAGAAGGGCAAAAGCTCGATTTATCTTGATATTCAGTGTGAATACAGACCGTGAAAGCAGTGCCTCACGATCCTTCTGACTTTTTGGGTTTTAAGCAGGAGGTGTCAAAAAAGTTACCTCACATTTTGAGTTATTACATTTCAGTTAGAGGACTTAGAGGACCTAACTTAACTCAAACTGATTTAACCATCTCTACTGCTTGGCAGAAGCATGTGATGGATCCTCAGCCTCAGATATAATTTTTTCTTGCACGACCACAGCCAAGTTGTTGAGACGACATATTAGAGGCCTTTGTTGTGCCTTTGTTTTGCACTTTGGTCTTTTAATTTTTTCATGCAGAATGAAAGTTTGCACAGTAACATTCAATCACAAGTAAAAATGAATGTGAGAATTATTAGTTATTGCACTTTAGTCAAGATGGAAAATTTACAAATGCAGTTATTACTTGTTTCATGCTAGTTGAGAAAACATGGCTCAATATTTTGTGGCACTTACAGAAATCAAGACTGTTCAACTCCCTGGATATTTATGAATAATTGATTTCTTTCTAAAGTAGCATTTTATGTGACTTTTTCCTAATACTTGTGGTATTTGTATGAGATTTCATCCAATAAACACCAAGTGACATCTCAGCCACTGGGTAGAGATCAATATTTTAAAAACTTTAAGGTTTGTTAAAAAAAAAAGAAAGACATATTGCGGTCATTACTCACCCATTGCAACAAGAAATGCAAAAAAAAAAGTTTCTATCCCTTTTTTCTTGGTGAGGTAGTTAAAGCGTTAAGAGAATATCATTTTTTGTCATTTCTGAATAATGGTGAAAACATTTATCCCTTAAACTCTCACAGTGGTTAGAAATCACCCGAACTCATTCATTTTGAAAAATCCAGGGATGGGAGCAGGGAAAGTAAATGCAATGTAGATAAATGCAGATACATGCAACGGAATGAGAATAATGTTAGTACATTTGATCAGGTGGTGTTTTGAGGTTAAAATGACTTAATGGTGAGATGAAATGTTCAATTTTATATTATTTAACTGAAATTTTACAATAATAACTCATCCCTATGCACTAGTACTTTGCAAAGTAATGAAAACCGAATGTATCAGTAAGAGCTACACGGCTGCACAGAAAATTCACATTGCTGAATATCATGGAGGTTTTCACACAGGAAAATGAAACCAACTGTTTTCTTAGGTGTTTTTAATGTGATGATGTCACACTCAAAATGAACTATAGGTGAGTTAGAGTAAGAAAGAGAGTTGACACATTTAGGGGAAGATAATAAACTTCTGTAACGTGACTTGAATGAAGACTGTACTGGACTCACTGTTCTAATGACTGACTGCTCTGCTGCTTTAATATCACTGAAGCCTGCAGCCCTGACACTCACACACACACACACACACTCACACACACACATGGATGGATCACTCAGGGGAGGGCTGACAATGAAAAGCCAGGAAAGTATATACCACTCCACATGTTCTCGTCACTCTTTAATGAGCAGAAAGTTTCACATGGATGACTGAATTAAGCCTCTTTTTTTTTTTAGCTGCTAAGTTTGTCTTGGAACACACGGCTTCTTCTTCTTCTTCTTCTTCTTCGTCTTCTTCTTCTTCCTCTCTTCATGAATATTCGTCTGTGTTTATGCGCTTTTCTTTGAACCGCTGTATTTCCTGAACTCCTCAATCTCTCTGCTCATTATCGGGCTTTATTGGGCAGCCCCACCAGGGACCGCAAGTTCACTCCCTTAAAATAAAGTTAGACTTTTGAAAACAAAGTTAAAGCAAGCACATCTTGGGGATTATTGACCAATCTTTTTTAGTGGCTCTTCAGTGTTTTCACGAGTAACTCCACAACCAAAACATCATCATTCTTCTTCTTCTTCTTTAGTATGCGTGCTATTCTTTCCTCCTGCTGCACTAACTCCTGCTCCTTCCTCCCTCTTTGCTGCCCTCTCAGTCGATACTTCAGCCAGCCAATCAGGCCACTCGGCTGCTAACGCTCGGAAACGCTTCACCTTGCAGGGACTTTCCAACAGGAGGTCTCTTCCAGCAGGTAAAACAGCACTGAGTGAAACGCTGAGACCTTCATCGTCATCATCATCATCATCACTGGTGTATTTGTCAACACCTCATAGCCTGTTCTATGTCATCTTCATCATCATCATCATCATCATCATCATCATCATTATGATCATCACCATCAGCATCCTGAGCACTATACACTTCTTTTTTTTCTGTCTCTCAGGTTTGTCTTCGCATGTTTGTATCCACATCTACTGCGTTCATGTCGACATGTTGCTGGACTCCAATTATGAAACTGAATAAAAACAAACAGGCTTCTCTAACACCGCGTTGTAAGATTCAGACAGAAAGAGATTCAGCCAGAGTCCTCGTCTGATGACAGCACAGAAAGGGAGAAACCCGCGGCACAGCACTCCGCTAAATGTCACCTTCTTATACTCTGGCCCCCTTGACATTTGGAGGAACATTAACATATTTTGGGGGAGGACAGGCCTTGATTTCAGGTGCTGCTTTCCATGTTGTAGCATTTTCAGCTGGTTTTCAAGCCAGGCTGACTCCTAATGAGACGTGTAAGAGAGGGCGGGTGTGTGGGCTGGGATGTGATGGAGTCAGTTTTCCAGTCAAGTACAGATCCCCAGAGTCCCCACACTAAATCAAATACAGCACAAATACACGGTGAGCGCTACACTGTCAGTATGTTGCTTTTCTTGACCTTTTCCTTCCCATTATTTGTATTCGTAAACGACATATGATACCTTTATGGAAGAAATAAGGCGAGATATATGAGCTTTCATATGCTTGTGTTATTTTTACCCATGCTGCCAGAGTGAAACCACAGGAAGCAGAGTTATACAGCCTGCAGTTTGTGGACATTCTTCCTTTTTCTACTTTTGTAGCAGAAAGTTGACTCGTCTTTTTAAAGCCCCTGACCTTTTCCCATCCTCACCTTCTGGATTAACTGGAGCGCCGACTGTGAGCCCAGCCTTATCACTCAAAATAAGTGTTGAACCTGGCTAATGCTCTCCAGACTGAATGGGAGTAAATCCCTGCACCAGGTGAAGTGGTGAAAGTCAGCAGAGGCTGCAGAATGATGACCATGGTGCTGGAATGAGGGACAAAATATTTACATCCTAAAGAAGCTCTGTGGAGCTCTGTAACTCAAGTTGGAGGTACTGAGTTATCTATCTGTGTCCCCTTTTTACCACCACTAGACCTTAAGTTGCAACACTTAGGGATTAAGTATTGAATTTAAAAAAAGGGTTACAAAATTTTGGGAATCATCAAGGTTGAAAACTTCTCAGGAATTTATGGGAATACACTTCTTATTTATACTTAGGATATGTTTGTTGGAGCTTAATTTTGGCTAAAACAACCAGATTGGATGCAAGTTCACTTGATACCTCTGCTACTTGTTGACCCCATAGCAGCACTTTGAGAGAAGAGCTAATAAGGCCAAACTCCATCCTCTGTGCATGATGCCCACAGAACAAGGTCATTAAAGGCACCACCCGAGGACAACATAAAGGTAAAGAAGTTTTAATGAAACATTTCAAAATATATTCGACTTACTCAACTCCTCATAGGAAGTTTCTGGAAAGTTGCAAATGGATGGACATTTTCTGCACCCTTGCAGCTCCAATTTGAAATATGAGATACGACAGCAAAATACAAAGGGCTTTATCTATTAAAGGTTTATGCGTAAAATTAGCTAAATAGCACACGCAAACCATTTAGAATGTTTAGAAGATTATAAGAAGGTTACCAGAATGTATGTAATCCTGAGCAAAAGAGATGTAAACGTAATCATTTCACAACCACAATGGGATTTATCAAACCTGTAACTCAATTTGCGTCTTTGTGTCTCTTTTAAAACATTTTAAAGGCTGATGCAAACTGGCACAGCGTCACTCACAATGGCTGCAGTCATTGTGGCAAGAATGAGATGTAGGTGCAACGACAGGCGAGATGGAAAAAGTATAGAGAGAAATTTGTGTCATTATTATGCAATCAAAAGTAAGGATTTGAGAACAAAAAGAAAAAAAATGATAAAAAATTATGGTTTCAAAAATCCAAATAATGTGAATGAATAAATGAAAAACATATATGATTGAATTTTTTGTCTAGTTTAAATCCACAATATTCTTTTCAGATCTAAGTTTTCATATCACAAACCACAAATTCATTTGTGTTTTCAGAATTTGCATTCAGCTTCCAGATTGTGTGTTTGTGTTTCTTCATGGCTCTCATGGCTTCCTCTGACAGATGCAAGAAGCCGACTGATTGGTCAGCATCTCTCAGAGAGACTGTGACAACTTTTACCCCGATAGACGCAAAACACAAACGCAAAATCTGGAAACGTGACTACAAATTCTGGAAATGAGTCTATGGTTTATGAGATGAAAATTAAAATCTAAAAAAAGGGGATTCAAACAAGAAAAAAATCCAATCACAAATATATTTAAGTAATTCATGTGTATTATTTTGATTTTCGAAATCACAATTTTGTTTGCAAAATTGTTTTTTTTTTCTCAAATTCCCAATTTTTGGTTGCAAAATAAAGACACAAATTTCTCTCCATAAAAGATAACCTTCTGTGCAGGTGTCAACATGTTTGGACTGTCAGAAATGAAAACTGTGCAGACATATCCTCTATTCAGCAATACTATTTTTGAGCTGCTGGATGATCCAGAGCTGATTTGGAGCCAGTCACATAAAAGGAGCCATACCGTATCTCCTATGGGAAAACTCCTTGCAGTGCTGAATTTTCATGTATCTGGATCATTCCAGCACACCAGCACAGTTAGTGCCAATGTCTGCAAGCGTACTTTTCTGGTGTGCTGTTCCAAGTGTTGAATATTTTGTCACACAGTGGACAAGTATATTCAGTTTCCAAACACTGAGGACACAGTTAATAACACAAAACACAGCAAAATTTGTTTCCTCCACCAACACCTTCAACGCTGTAGCTTCAAACTTTATTTTTCATCGCTCTCCAAAATCCTCAATGGAGACGGACGGTCCACATGCAAAATCTTCTTTTAAACATGTTATTCTGCACCACTTTCATACCTGTCATTAACACAACACATCCACTGAAAGAATGTGCAATTTTTCAGTTTGCACATGCAACTTAGAAATAATTATTTGAAATCTTAGTTGATCAGTCCCAAAATGTTTTAGATCCTGAGGACTTTATAAGTGATCATGAACTAAAAAATAGCTTCCTCTTCTAAAACAAGCAACATTTCTTTTGTATTATTTATTTATTTATTTTTTATAGTCAGTAAAATGAATGAATTTCTTTTATAGACTCACATCAGTGTCATAAATTGTTTTAGTTGTGCTATAACAGCCATTAACTGATCACAACAGTCTTTTAATGATTCATTACCTCCATTAAATCTTTTTAATAAACCTGAACCTAAGTTTAGTCATGAACTTGTTTATGACGGTGCAGTTGTTTAGAATCCATTAAGAACACTTTCCACATGTACACCTGCATTCATACAGAGTAAGCGCTGCCTGCGTAGACGACAGGTGTGAAAGCTCTCTGTAGCTCTACCGTCCGCTCAATAAGCCCAGAGTGTTAGATCACCAAAGACAGGACTGAAACCAAGCATCACTGTGTCTGTGACATGAAAGAACCCTGACATCCAGACTGTGGCTCCGCGCTCTGACTCAGCACTGACACAGAGCTGGGGCTTTAGCTGTGGGTTCACAAGATGTTTAACCCCAGTCATTTCTATTGAAGTGACTCGGTGTGAATGTCAGTTAAAGGAAAACGTCCTTCAAACTTGGTGAAGGCTGCTCAGTGACGGAGTTGCAGCGAGGTTGCATCAGGAATGAGACATCCTTAAAAAGTCACATTTATTCAATTAGTGATGGCTGACAGCGATTTATGCGATGCTTTCTGCTTTGTTCTGACTTTGAAAGTCTAATGGGACTCCTCCTTTGACGTCACTGAGCTGCACATAGAAAGACAGATTTCTCTACTTTTCTCATCCTTTTTATTTTTTTCAGTCTTATTATTGAAATCATTAAAGACTCACTTTAATGAGGTCAAAGTAATGATGTGACCTGTTTGGATGAAAACAGAAGTTGTTGATGGCCCCTCACAGAGCAGAGTGATTCCTGCTTGTTAGTTATTGATGTTTTTATCTATTAGTTCAGCTGTATAAGCACTTCAGAACAGCACGAGTCAAAGACATTTTCTTTGGGATGCTCAAAACTCATCTAATCTTTTTACATTGTGCACTGATACCTTGACTTATAAGTGTCCCAACTCTTCAAAAAATGAGCCTTTATGAGTAATTTCAGTTACAAGCTACAACAGGATGAATTTAATCACAAGTCAAGACACCAGTTTGTTATATTGTTACACATCTTATCATATCAGATCTTATGTTTGAAAATCTAATATAACATCAGTATGTTTGAAATCATAATCACATCTTCTAAAAGTGGTAACTTCTGTCTGGATGAAATAAAGCTCATGCAGAAGTGTTAAAAACTGCAGTTCCTCAAGTGTCCACTTGGGAGTGGCTGAAGAAACATCAGAAACCATAAATACAGCAAAAAAAAAAAAGCAAGATTTGTTCTAACAGATTTTTTTATGTTTTTTTTTTTTTTTTTGGGGGGGGGTTGTGAGCTCACATACTGTACAGAAGTAGAGTTTTACTTTTTATTGTAATTTTTTGAAGTTATTAAACTTCCAGGATTTGCCTGTTTAATTTTTTGGGGTCCTGACTGCAGGCTAAAGACCCACCTTTGTGCTTCATCCTTTAACAAAGCAAAGTGGATTTTAGCATTTTCAATGTGGCCCTGTCATAAGAGAATGTCATACTGTATCACGGAGTACTGCACCATGCAACAGTGTCTCATTTGGGTTGTGTTATAATGCATTGTGGTTTGTTCTTATGATATCATATCATATCATTGGAAGTGGTCATGTCTCAGTTGGTGGCACATTATGTCATGTTGTGTTGTGTCCTATCCAATCATATCATTTTATAATCGTCCCAGGCTGTCATGCTTCTACAGTATTAAGTCCATACAGGTTTTTTTTTTTTTTTTTTTTTTGTTAATAGTTTTCTTCGGCCTACATAAAATTGAAAAGGAAACATTCGGTACATGTTACAGTTAACTGTACACGATCCCACTTATTACTAGTTTTGAATGAGCTACATTTTTGAAAACGTTATCCAGGTGATATGGCGTTAGTTAGTGCTCAACGCTGATGTTTTCTCTCTGCCCGCTGTGGTTGAGTAAACATTAAACTGTCCTCATTCAGATCTTCTTCTCTGAAGTTGTCTTACTAGAAGATCAGTGAGGCAAATTTCGCAGCTTCAAACCCTGTTGCTGCCATCACCACTGCTCATACGTTAAATTTCTTCTTCTGATAACCTAAAGTTTCTTTCACCTGCTCCTCTGCTGTTGCTAAGATTTCTGGACAGGATCCAGCGTGGAAATATGTTTAGCCTGCTGAGTGAGCATCCTAATAGAAGCTAACATTTTAGCATTTTATGGTCTGTAGTGTCAACAAGTAGAAAACACACTCTCTGAACTCCTCTCAGTGGATTGATTTGACATGAAGAGCGATCACTTAACCTCTGGTGTAGCTCATGTTAGTGGAAGTTGACCAATCAGAATTGAGTATCTTAAAGAGCCAGAAGTTCAGTAAGAGAGTCAGGTGATTAAGATAAAAAACACTCTGAAATGTTTCCTGTTTGGTTGGTTTCTTTTGACCCTGTTGCTCAGTCTTTATGTCAGAAACTTTGAACTACAAAGTCACTTTGGTTGCTCTATCAAACGTCTTGTTTCATGTTGTTCTTCAGTGTATGAATCAGATCTCAGCAACTCTCATCCCTTTCATCCTTGAATCATTTATCATGGCATGAACAAACTCCACCCCCTGAAAGTTTGGCTGTTAAAAGAATCTTTCACTTCATGCTGCCTCATTTCATCAACTTGAGCTGTTGTTATTGTTTGTTTGGCTCTTTAACAGCACTTTAATCCTGTGTCCTGCCTAAAATCTTCATTTCTTCTTCCTTACCCTCCCTTCTGCTTGTCTTTACGTCTTTGGTCACATCCCTTCCTCCTTCCTGACGCCTCTGCCACTATAGAACCTGCTGCTAAGGAGACAGAGCCCCCCCGCCGCTTCTCTCTTACCTCCTCTCTTGCCTCATCCACCTCCTCCTCCTTCACATCCAGACGTACAAAAGGTACCTGATTAGATGTCTGATGTCTTTCTGCTGCTCTCTCTTGCTGTATATCTTGCTTTAAAATAGATTTTTCTCCCCCTTTTTCCTCATCGTGCTCTGAAGCAGCGCACTAATAAACATGTCTGAGCTGTTCAGACTAACAGCTGAAACATTAAATGTTTGAAAGGTTCATTCAGAGGTGCAGTGTTAGGAAAAGGACAATATTTAGGAAACATGTTTCAAAATCTCTTCAAGAACAGGCAACTTTTTATAAATCAGTTCGCTCTGCAGAGGAGCTGCCCTTATCTGAGAGTCCCTGAAGGTTGAGGGTTTGATTCCAGCTCCTACAGTCACATGCCAAAGTGCCCTTGAGCAGAACACTGACCCTCAAATTGCTGCTGCTTTTGTTCTGCCCTAAGCCAGTGTTGTGTTAAGTGCTGGTCCCTGCCCTGGATTAATGGGGAAGGGCGAGTATCTGATGTAAAACTGTGAACACAAATGAGTGAATGACTGTTGTGGTGCAGGAAAAGGTGGAAGAAGAAATTGATGGTTCAGTGTAAAGCTGAACAATTTTAGACAAAGATCTAAGTGCGATTTTTTCCATTCGAGTCACAGTTTTCTTCAAATCAAGCATCAGTGATGTTTTCAAAATAGACAATAACATGTACAAACTCAACGGAAAATTACATCAAACACAATCAAATGCAAAGAATGAAAACTGAAGGTAAGACTTGTTTAAAACATTAAGATAAAAGGTCAAACTTCTGAGAAAAAAGTGAAAATTTTGAGAAATAAAGACAAAATTATGTGATAAAAGTCAATACTTTGAGATAAAAGTTAAAATATTGTGATGAAAGAATCCAAATTTTCATGTATCAATTCAACATTATATGAAAAAAAAGTCTGAACTGCCACAAAAGTTTAAGATGAAGACAAAAATGTAAGAGAAAAGGTCAAATTTTCAAGAAAAAACGTCAATGTTTTGAAATAAAGGTAATGTTTGAGATGAAAAGCCGAAATGTTGATATGAAAAGTCAAAATTTCAAGATTTAAGTCAAAACTATGGGAATCAATTATGAAACAACATAATTAAACAAAAAGTAAAATTTTGAGGACAATTAAAGAAGATTTTGATATAAATAGTTGATGCAATATGGGAAAAACACTGAGTCTAACACCTCCACTGAGTCTGAGTGAATACAGGGGGAAGACACACTCGCCCAATAAACCTTTGCTTCTACCTGGATAGTTTCAGGTGCACCAGTGAGACCTGGAAAAAAGTGTTAGTTTCTTCCCTCAACATTTTGGTTTCACTTTGGAGCCCTAAGTTTCCTTAGGCAGGAGGCTGCACTGGACCAGTAAATGTAACAGCATCACAGAGGAATTGGACCTGTGGCTCTCAGAGTGGAGGGTGGTGAAACACTGACACAGGAGGCTGGGAATTATCCTCCAAAATAATAATAATTATAATAAAAATAACAACAACAACAACAATGAAAATAACAACAACAACAACAACAACAACAACAATAATAATAATAATAATAATAATAATTAGGGCTGAATGATTTATCGTGTTTTGATCGAAATTGCATTTTCAGACATGGTGATCATGTGATCGCTAAAGCTGCGATTTTTTTCCTGCTCCTGACTGACCCAGGATCTTTTGTGTCAGCTGTTTCACACACAAACACGTCTTTAGTGTGAAACTGTTGGAAAAATTCCTTTTTCCTTGGGATTGTTGTTGATTTTAATTTATTTAACTTGACACAATTAAGGATATTTTGCACTACATCATTTTTAAAAGTGAAGTCAAAGAAAGCTCTTTTTTTTTCTTCAGTTTTTATAACTAAAAAAAACAATTTAAAAAGTCTGGTTTAGAAAAAGCAGGAATGGGTGTTAGGTTTTGAGAAGAGTTATTTTTTTCCCTCTGTATTTATTACTCATAATTTTGACTTAGATCCTAGAATTTGGACTTTCTATTTCAAAATTTCAGCTTTTTATTTCAAAATTAAACTTTTTATCTTAGACTTTTGTTTTTTTTTTTTAATTTTGACCTTAAATGAGAAAGTTTGTACTTTTTTCACACAATCTTAAAGTGATTTCTTAAACTTAAGAAGTTTCATCTCAAAATCTTGACTTTTTGTCTCAGAATTTTGTCTTTATTTCTCAAAATTTTGACTTTTTATATTAAAATATTGACCTTTTATTTAAAAGTTTGAAACAATTCTTACCTTCAGTTTTCATTTACATCCTCGCATTAGAGTAAAAGCTTTAGATGTTTCAATGGTTTGATATAATTTTCTGTCAAGTTTGTAAATGTTTCTGTACATTGTGAAAATTTCACTAAAGCATGATTTAAAGAAAATTGTGAATCCAATTGAAATCGCTGTATCTGCCAAAAAAATCGCAATTATATCGTTTTTTAAAATCGTTCAGCCCTAATAATAATAATGATAAATGTTTACAATTGCACATTTCAGCCATTATTGTAAAAATACACAAGTAGAGGTTAAACTGGATATGAAAGCATGCAAACAGAAAATGTTTGGTCTGTTTTTCACACTTCTTTGTTGAAGACCCCTGAGGTGACTAAACCAGGATGTTGACAGCATCAAAAGAGAGAGATGATTTAGGAAACACAGGAACATGTGGCCACAGACCAATCTTCTACATGTCAGATAAATTCAATCTCTCGGGTCTTTTAGTGTTAGTTTGTGTATTCTCACAGCAGGGGGCTGCTGCTATCACCACCATTATGGGGGGGTCACAGGCTGGAAAAGTAGAGAATGCCTGGTCTAGAGCACTTTATGAATCCATAACACCCAACAGTCACTATTTTTTCACTCTGACTTTGAATCATAGAACATGGTTCACAAATACACAGTGAATGTATGCAGAGTGAGTTTTGGAGTTTTCCATGTTAGCCGGTTAAAGCTGATGCCTGTTGGACATTTAAGGCTCATTCCTGGGTCCAAACATCATACAAAACCAAACTCATAGTTTCAAACTGAGTCTTTGATTTATACTTACGTGACCTGATTGGACTGTATTTACAGACCTGCATGACTGGACCCAAGAAGAGTAAAATGTAAAGATGGGTATAAAGAGAGGAGAGGAAATAACATAGATATTACAGTGTTGAAGATTTTCAGGCCAGCCCTGACAAAGTATAATCTATAATGAATTCTGTGGTTGAAGTCGTGTGTTTGTATTCAACAAGAAGAAGATCTTTTCTCATTACCTTCTTCACGTTCGCTGCTCTCTTCAAATGTATGAGATGGAAAAAAGTCAAGCCTTTACCAAAAATGAAAACAATGTTAAAGGGAGAAAGGAAAAGACGTACATATTCTTTCTATAAAGCATCAGTATGGAAATAAAGAGTTTGATAAGCTGACATTTGGAACGCAGGGTGACATTCAAAGTGGCGGTAGAAGAGCAATTTACGGCAGGAATACAGATGAGACGTTCTTTTTCACAGCGGGGAGGGGCAGGCTAGGAATTAAAAACACCATCACAGAGCTATTGAAGATTTCTCTTGAACCGTTTCCTCTCAGTCTGTTCTCAGCTTTTATTGCGTTTCTTTTGTCCTGAACGCTGGAGAGGATGTTTCAATAACATCCCAGCGATGATGAGAGCACTTCAGGTCACATTGGCTATAAAGTGCTCTGAGTTTGGAGAGTGGGTTCAGCTTTTTGGCCTCAGAATTTAATTCTCACACACTCTTTGTAATAATATCAGGAGGAAATCTTATCACTGTGGTGGTTAATTAGAAAGATCCATGAAACAAAACGCATCATCACGGCATCATCATTAATGAACATGTTGAAAACTTACAGATTTTGGTGCCTCTTATAAGAATTGCTTTACTTTTCTTAACTTTTTAGGGTTTTAATCTACTTCAGAAACTCAACTATTAAAAAATCATCATCCATATCATGAACAGACTTTAGATCTAACATTTCGTGAAACATTACACTCGAATAAAACCATTTAAAGAGAAGATAATATGTGCAACGTGGCAACATGGGACTACAAATAAAAGTTATGATTACTTCCATTTCTTTCTGGATTATTATTTTGGACCCACTGGTGTGATGGTTTCCTGCATTTGTTTTAGCCTTATGACACATCAGAGGAGTATTTTCCAAACATGAGTGGTTATAAATTAACCCTGTGGTGCATAGTGGACACTACAGTGGACACCTTTTTAAAAGTTATTTACTCCTAAATTCAATGGTTCATGTGCTGGACATTCATATTAGCCTGTGTCAGGATATTTCTATTCTTCTTAGGGCCTGAAAACATGTTTTCAGTTTTTTTTCCAAACATATGTATTTTTAAAAATGTTATCGAGAAACATTTGAGGGTGAAAAAGCTCACAAACTATAAATTATTCAGTGTTAAAATGGATGAAAGAGAGTTAAAATGTTTCGCAAAGCATTAAAAAAAAGATTATTCATGAAATTACCCCAAAAAAAGAGAGAGAGAGAGAAAAGAAGTAAAAAAAAAAAAATTACATAAAGTTCACAATGTTTTATGTTGAATGCTCAGTTACAAATGTTTGAAAAAAATGGAAAACTCTTTTCATGCCTTAAGACAAATAAAAACACTCAAGGGAAAATCCTCACACTGACTTTCATAATTCATACATCAGAGGGTTAAAGTGATCCCATGGTTGGACATGTTTTTTTCTTCCTGATTGAAGTACTTTGAAAATAAACAAAAAAGCTCAGATATGCACTGCACCTCACTAATATATTAGCCTTTTCAAAACATTGTGTGTGTCACATGTTTTTTGACTTTAAGAGTGGGGTCTTATCATTGAATTATTCTGCCCACAGGTGATATAAAAAAACAATCAGTTCTATTATTAAGCAGAAAAGTGGTTTAATGTGCAATGATTTGTTGTTGTTTTTTTGTTTTTTTTTCCTTAGTGAGCACATCAAAACTTTTGTGTACAAAAGAACCAAATGGGCCCAAAACAAGAGGTACTGGGTACATTTAAACTGTCTCTACTCATCATACTCACCTCAGTGGTAAACTTTGAAGTTATAGATAATCCAGCCTCTATTCACTTCGCCTGCTTAAAATAGATATACATCAGCAAATTCTAAACTCAGCACAAAAAGTAAGGATATTAGTGATGGTGGATTGTTTCCGTGTTGTATCAATGCTTCTTGGTAATGGTTCTTTAGTAGAACTGAGTGTTATGATCCTGAATGTTTCTGCACCACAACTGTTTTGTGAGAGGGTTCATTGGAAACAGCTAACAGGTGATGACCAATGACTGTATATAGAATGGACAGCGTGCTTCCTCCTGTCACCGTTCTACGTTTTTGAAGCCAAAAAAAACTGTTTCTCTAGCCGCCGTTGTGCAGCCAGAGTCTGCGCAGTAGAGAATTTCCGGTGGAGCCAAGTAAAAAAGAGTAATAAAAATATTTATTTCTTCTTCTTCAGAGGGTTAGTCTCCTTTTGGCTCTTTCCCGAAGTTTCTTATATCCCCGGTAAAAACTACTCACGAACGGCAGCTGTCAACTATCGTAAAACGAAACTTATATCGCGGTTTTTAACGTCCAATAACTAATGAGAAACTAACTTCTCAGAAAAAAAACACCTGAACACCATGCAGCTAGATGACATCGTCATACTACCTTAGTGTAAGGATGAGAGAAACGTCTCTACGAGGTATCGTCATTTTTTTAAGTTTTCCCGGCTCATATCTGGAATACATGGGGAGGCGGGGCTTATGACCTATACTGCAGCCAGACACCAGGGGGCGGGGCATCTGCTGGAGGCTTCAGTTTGAGCCGAACGTCGCTACGTCCACTCATTATACAGTCTATGGTAACGACGTTATCACAAAGATACATCATCAGTTGTGTACCTCAGCATCATAGAGTGTTTTTTCTGAGGCAGGTCCACCACAGGTTGGTCAAGCTTGGGAGTGTGTCTGTGATTAGCTGAACATGTTGATAGCTCAGGCAGTGTCTTTCCTTTCCAGCTACAGCCAATGGCTACTTCTCTCAGCCAGATTCAGATTATTTATTGTACCCTTGGGTAAATTGGGTTTACAGTGAGTGAGTTCTGTCGTATTGTAAACACACAGAAGAACACAGGACAAGACAAAGTGATTACAGTGTTTAGGCTAAAAGAACAAAGAGAACAGACCCAAGATAACACGAGGACGCCAAACTCACTGATGGGTCACGTAATGACCGCACGCACCCCAAGTCAAGGCCCAGTACAGCCAGGTCTTTACTGCTCGCCTGTGAGCTTGTGCACTAACCCCAGTTTCCCAAAGTAGCCCTGATGTTGAGCTAACTACATAGTTCCTGCACCCCAACACGATAAGGTGCAACTTCACAGTCCAGCCTCTGTCCTCTGCTTCAGCTGCTAGGTTTGTATATTGCTTCTTGCCCTTGTTTGCCTCATGAACCACATCCTCCTTTGGAACTGTCAATTTGATGAAACATGTGTGACAGTGAGATGTGGACTAGAGGACCAGAGCTGGTCACAAGGAGGATGTTTCAATCTCAGTTGGGAAAATGAGTCTTTGTCCTGTGTCCACTTGCATCTCTAAATCTTGAGTTCCATTCAATGTGCTAAAATCTGAAGATGAGCAGTTGACCTTTGTTTTTTTCTCCTGCTTGGACATTGTTGTTCTCAGGAAACTACAACACTTTTAAAGGGTTGCGTGTTGCTAGAAAACCCTCTTACTCTCAAGCTGCTAAGTGTTTTAGTTCCTGATTGTGATACTATTGGAAAGCCTGGAACACTGGCTCAAAGTTGCCCTATGAATCAGGGTAAATCCTTATCAGTCAAACCCAGGGTGTCGAATCTTGAAGCAGACATTTGTTGACCTCTGTAGCCCATCAGGCCCCTGGTTGTGAGCGCCTGGGGAACCAAAATCTCAAAACAAGGGTCAACAACAGAATAAGCTGTTTGGCATTGGTAGAGAAGATTTGGCAAATTTCATGTGCGCAACTCACTTACTCAGCTGTGCAGCTCATCCTACAAATGTATGTTCCTTGCAAAGATGGCTTCTCTCCAAAGAAGAACAAACTGGCTCAAAACAGTACAGGACTCATCACCAAGAAGCATTGTTACAACAAAGAAATGATCCACCAAACACACATTTCCTGACTTCGTGCTGAGTTCATTTTAACACAATTCTTCATACCTGGTCATCATCCCTTTGTTTTGTGACTCTCAGATTGTGCAAAGCAGGCGCAAAGACTCCATTCCAGTCCCATTCTAATATAAAACCTCATCCAGATGAAGTTTTGGGTTGATTGTGTTCTTTTCCTGACACATTTGTAATAAGTGTGTTGACGTGTGGTGTTTCTCCTGACCAGGTCCTCTCTCTGCTAGTTTAAAGAGCAAGAGACATGAGATAAAGAGTGATCCCACTCCCTTTGGTTATGAAGGTATTCATCTACAAACAGTGTGTTGTGCATGTTTTGTACAGGTTGGAGCATGCTGGTTTTTTGATTGGAAACAATGTTTTTATGTTAATGATCACACTTTTGATGCTGTTTTATTCCCTGTGCGTGTTTTGGTTTGTGTGTTGACTTGTTGCACCTTCTGCCACTTTTTGCTGTGTGCTCTGTGTTGACCTGTATTGTGATTTGTGAGGTGATGTCCCATTTTGAAATGCATGGTCACCAATCAGTTTATCATTTATTTACTTTCTCTAAATGTTTTTTCTTTGACGTGGTGATGGGTTTCTAGCGTGATTGTCCACTTCAGTGATCCTGCATGAGTAGAGCAGCTCTTTGGTTTGATGGATTCAGTTGTGTTTGATGATTAAATCTGGATCTTAATGAAACGTAAGGAGCGTAAATAGCATCTGACCTTCCTGCAGATACTTTGCGTGGTGCTATGGCTGCGGTCAGGAAACGTCAGAGCATTACAAGCAGCACTGCTGCTGCTGCCGTCACCTCGTCTGTACCTAGATCCACCTCCCAACCAGGTAACTGTGGCGCAGGACTCATCTCCTGTGATACGACGATTGTGTTCCTCTCTCTCCTCTGTGGAGTTCATTTCAGTTCATGTGTTGGCATGTTAGAGAAGAAGCTGATTTTCTATTGGTTTCCATGTCTTATTCTAGGGTAGTGTTTTATGTGATATCATCTTTTTTTTTCAGACTTTAATCACACTTCATCTTTCCTTCACAGCGAGTCCTTTAAACCTCATGTTCTCCTTTTGAAGTAGTTGTAGCTCTGATATGTTTTTTGATTGTCGGGGTTTTCTTCCATCAAGTCTTTGATAAAATACACAATAACAACAAATCTAACACATCGTGTGTGGATTTCTCTCAGGCTGATTCACAGCTTCCAGTTGCACTGAAAATATCCTTGATCTTCTTTGTTTTGCAGCAATTTGTGCAAAAGGTATTCTGGCGCAAAATTAGCCTTTGTTTTATTCAGTTTGATCCATCAAATTGTGACTGAGCTGTTAAATACTTGCTTTGTGATTCTTTTCAAATCTATGTTTAAACCTACAAATTTCAGTTTTTATCCAGCTTATCTTTCTGAAGAGAGCGAGCAAAAAGCAGCTCTTAAAGATTAAAAAAAGAAAGAGGAGAAGCTCTTTGATTTAATCTGAACAAATTCAATAAATTCAATTTTTGAGTAATAGAAAAAGGCCTTAGGTACAGATACACTCCTGGCCAAAATATTGAACAGTTTAGAAATTGGACTAATTTATCTTTTGTACTGTTGGATTTTAAAAAGCTCCAAGTAGAGTTTCAAAATGCAAAAGGGGAAATGGGAGTGAGACCAAGAAAAATTGAGTAGGCGACTTGTTGAAAACAACAATCAAAGGTAGATATTCTGTTTATCAGCTGATCAAAAGTTTAAGAGTACAACCTTTAAAAGACAAAATCTGCACAAAAATGTAGATTGACGGGTTTTTTCTGTCAGGTATTCACTCTGTCATGACCTACTGATGGTGGTTGGTGAAAGTGGTCGAATTGTTTAGCTGCATAATCAAAACCTCTCACAACACAGCACCATCACTGCTGAGGTTGGACGCAGTAAGACAGACATTTAGAATTTCTTCAAAGATCCTGAGGGTTATGGAACAAAAAAGTCAAGTGGTAGATGCAAAAACATTTAACCAGCACTGAGCCTGAAGATCTGATTGTCTGTTTGTCAAGATATGGGGAGATCCTTGACCCGAATTAAAGCTGTTACTGGAGTCGACTGCAGCCCAATGACCATCAGACGCCTTCTGAGAGAGAAGAGCTTTAAGAACAAAAACCTCTTCAAAGGTCCTGTCTCCTTCCACTTAATTTCCATTGAAGGGTGGAAGAAAGTTTGATTCTCTGAGGAGGAAAAAATGAACCTTGATGGTCCTGATGGCGTCCAACGTTACTGTCATGACAAGGAGATCCCACTGAGATGATTTCTAGATGGTTCATTGGCACATTTCTTCCCTTTGCATTTCGAAACTCTACTTTGAACCTTAAATTATTGCAATTTTTAAAGTGGTCTTAAGGCTTTGATCAGGTGTGTATGTTACTTTGAGGTGAATCCAGAGGTGGAAGTGTTGTTTTGGCCACTTAAGAGTCTTAAACTGATGCAGCTCAGTCAGTAAACATTTAGCAGAGCGCTAACATCCTCATGATTTATAAATAGGTTGTATTTACCGTGTTTATTTCTCACCCTCAGGCTGGGCCCAGCGGCGTCTCCCTTCAATGGACACGGACGACTTTGAGACGATTCCCTCCAGCGCCGAGGAATCCTCCAACTCCTCAGACGAGGAGGGCAACAACAAAAACGTAGGTAACACTCCCGTTTGACCGCAGGTGTTACTCTGAGAATCTCTGGGCCTGTTCAAATGTGAACCTTCAAAACCCAGAGGTACAATTATTTTATCCTGAAATAAAACAAGACATGAGTTCATTACCACTCCGAATTGTCAAACTTTGCCCTGAATGAAAAATGTAGCCTCTCTGGACATGCTGTGGTCCTGCTGTGGGACGTCAGCTTTCTTCATAAATCATCACATTCTACAATCACTCAGCGCCCCTCGACAGCTCTCCAGTCATCCATCGTTTCCTCTCCACTCATGCTTCTCTTTCTCCTCTTTTGGACTAAATCCCCCTCTGATCCCTCTGTTAGAAGACCCCTTTGCCGCTTAATTATTTCCCATGGACACGTGTCTCATTAGCGGCGGGCTCTGACGACTTGACATTTAAGAAACGAGAGAGCAGAGACAAAGACAGGGAGGATTAGAGCTGCACAGGTCTGCTGGGTACGGCAGCCTTTCCACATCCATTATAGTCTGTGTGATGTACAGCAGAGAGACACGCTCACACACAATCAACACACACACATACACTGAGCACCAGGGTTGGACACACACTCTTCCAAGAAATTTCCATTTCGACATGATTCAAGAGATGCCAGTTTTAATTACTTGTGATTATAAACAGTAATAAAAATGTAAATCCTCCCTCTGGATGCAACTTGCAGACAACAAACAAGTAAACAAGTGAGGCACCAAACTTCCTGATGTGTGTGAGAGTGATGAAAAGCTCCAATTCAACCAAAGTGTGAAGAGACTGTTTACACCCTGAAACTGTTGACTGTTCACCAAACGGGTCAAAATAAAAGATGTTTAATTTAATCAAGAGAAGTAAACTTTATAACCATGACTAGTGGACTGGTTGGTTAAACTGGTTGTTCATATTTCCAGTGTTGAAGGTCTGAATGATGCTTGTATTCTGCTGCCTGTCACTGGTGATGAGCTCAGGTTTGTGACAGCTGCCATCTGACTGTAAACAAGCACAGATGGTTGATGATACCTCACGGTGACGCATGCTCTGGCAGTATTTTGATTCAGAAAGCTGAGATAAAGCTGCTTGTATCTGTGTGTGATAAACTGGACTAAAGAGATGTGGAACCAACACAGGCATGTGGGTGTTGACCTGCAGTGAAGACTGAAGGCTGCTAACCACTCCAGCTCTGTTAATCCTTTTACACCTGAGCCTCAAAATGCCTGCCTAGACTTTTACTTTTGCTTCTTTTGACTATAAAGTGGTCAGAAAATGATCTGTGAGTAAGGGTCTTTTCACACCTGAAAGTCCAGCTCAAGGTCTGTTTTGGTTACATTGTATTCATTTGGTACAGTCTGGTATGGTCACTGTCATTACTGCAAATGGACTCACAGCCCATAGGCATCAAACCTACATGACGTCGTCATCAACTATGTCTCTGTACTTTACAGCGATTGGCTATTTGGCCAGCAGGCTTCTGACGTCAGCACTCTGAATAAATTACCCATTCGTAAACCCCCATTCAGCAAAATAACAGCTAACACCCTGTTCAGGCTGAGATGAATTGTTGTGCAACAATGGTAAATATTCATATGTCAATATTCTAAATTCACTTCAGAATTGAATTGAAACATTTTTTAATGAAACAATTACAAATACAATGAAATAAAATAAAATGATAAATGAAACTGTTAGTCTCTATTAGTTAATGATAAATAATTATCAGCTTTCATTAATGAAACATACAGACATTAACTATAAACATCACTTTTGAGAGATTATCTAAATTCCTGTAACATGCAATGAACTATTTCATAATGTGTTTTACTCATTATTACACAGTAATTCTGCAAAACTTTGCCATTATTAATACACAAACACAGTAGTCATATATCAAATGAAGGGGTGCATTTCCTTCCAGCAAATACTTAATGTTGAAATGCTGAGCACTGCATTTCAACATTCTTTCATTTCCTTGCAGGAAAAGCTCAATGATGAAATGCTGAGCCCCATTTCAACATTGAGCAATGATTTGCAGCAAATGCTCAATATGGAAATGCCAAGCCATAACCCTTACCTTAACATCTCCATTGCTCCATTAGAGCAGAGCTGAACTGAGTGATACCCATGAGTCCGACTGATTAACTCTGGGTCTTTAAGGGACCTTCATTCAATGCTGATTCTCAGCATTTCAACATAAATATGAAGACTTTATACATTCACTCCACTATACTCACATACAAATGTGCCACACCGAACACTGCCTAAACATGTGGTGAAGGAAACCACCACTTACAGATGTTCAGGGTAGAACCAACAAAGAGAGAAGGAGTTCCAGTTTTGTTCTCAAGTAGCGCCAAAGTTGACTCAAACAAGAAGTTTCTCCTCCATACAAGAAAACAAGAGAGCATGAAGCTTTGCAGAAATGTTTATCATGATCTTGTGTCTCTTTATCTCTAATCATTAAATCTCCTATCGATATATTTGTATTTTACTAAGGAAATATTCCTCAGTGTTGGTGTTTGTTAGTGTTAGTGCGTTCAATCATTTCCTCCAGCCTTGATCTGTGCACTCAGTCTCCATGCCTCGTTTCCCCCTCTTCAGGGTGACAGCAGCCGTTTCCGGGTGCAGCTGACCTACGAGTCTCGAGAAGCCAAAGACCTCTCTCTGGAGACGGGCGATCTGGTCCAGTTTGTGGAAGAAGCAGAGAATGGACACTGGTGAGTTCCAGCTGGCTCCCTGTAGGACTGTTCAAAGCCAGTCCACTCATTATTCCCCTGCTTCAGTCACAGCCCCCCCTGACTTAGCACTTTATTTGAAGTCTCTGGCTCAGTGGGTCTCCATCTGCCAACTCAAACACGTCCTGATCCAAAATAAAGGTGTGAGAACACAAACTTACCGCTTTGTTCCCTGTACAAACGGAGCCGGCGTGTCACAAGTGAGGCAAAAATAAACGGTGTGACATTGCATAATATTTTTATTCAGGGCGCTGGTGTGGAGACTGACTCTCTTTAAATGTCTCTCATAAAGTTTCGCTGTGCACATTCTTTCTCTCCACACTTATTTTAGGAAAGTTTTCATTGGAGTTCTTCTAAAGAGGTCATCATTTTGTCTCTGTAGCCTCTGCATAATTAGGTTTTAAGTGTTAAAAAGTGAAAAAAAACACTCATTGTTCTGACAAAGTGACGGTTGAAGCCACACACACACTTTTTAAAGGATACTTTATGTATTCCAAAAGATGAGGAAAGGTCCCTTTGAGGTGTCTCAAAGAGATTTCAGCACGGAGCTTAACATTTAAAAAGCCATAGGGGTAATTTTGTCTACAAACACAGCAAAGGGCTCTCCGACAGAACGTCTCTGTTTTAGGCTTCATAAATACAAAGCTACAGGGGGATAAAAGTGGACACAAAGTGGATAATTATACAAACACTCAGAAATGCTCCACCAAAACTCAACATGAGATTGGTTCTCTGTCCTGATGAGTGTCACATGCCAAAGTGTGAGTACACTTTAGATGATTTCAGGAACTGTTGGTTCCTGTGGCCCATTGTATATCTGTGTATTCACTTTAGGCCAAAGACCCAGGGAGATAATTCAAAGCAGACCACAGAAACAGAAAAATAAAGTAAATGCACCAAACCACCAGACCAGTAAAGGGTAGTAAGACCAGGATGAAGGCCAGTCAGCAAAAGCAGGCCAACATTAGCATTAGCATCATGTAGCTTATGTAGCACCACAGTTAGCCTGTTAGCATGAAGGATATTCAGCCTGTCCTGGTTTGGATTGTGCTTTATTGCTCTGCAGATGGATTTGTTGACACTTTAAAGGAGACAGACTCTACAGGTTAAGATGTCATTGGTCAAAGTAGGGCTGGGGGATATATCAAATATACCCGATATATCGCGGGTTGTTGCCCGTGGGATGTATAAAATGACTATATCGCGACCATCGAGTATAAATTGCCAGGTAAATGTTTTGAGACGTCAGTCTGTAATTTTCTTCGCAGTTGCGTTTCTTTCACTCTCTGCTGCTGCTTCTCACACTAAACAGCTCACTCCCCGGCTCATCCAGAAAACTCTCCTGCACATGCGTGTTTCTGTATTGGGAGACAAGAGAAAAGACGCTGCTTTGCCACCTGTGTGATCCTCACCTGATTATCTCCCACCTCTTCACCACAAAGTAGAGAAACAAACGTGACGTGTACTTAAGGTTCGGTTTCATTCTGCCTGAGCTTCATTTGGCGTTATTTACCACTGAATACCAAAAAAATGCGAGCTGAGATGTTTTTAGAAAACAAAGTTTTGCAGCGTCACCACAAATGTACACATAGGTCTAATAACGCTCTAAAAATAAAACTCTGAGCTGTTAAGTAAACAGAGGAAGGGGGAGATTCCTCAAACTGTCGTGTTGCACATTAAAGATTCCCACAGACGTTTCACGGAGCATTCATTCACGCGTCTCGGTTTATTGCCCAACTAACTTCTTATGAACCTGCATGTCCTTCAAAATAAGAGCATACTGTAAAACTAACATTACACCACAAAACCACAGTGAGAGCCCAGGCTCAGAGACAGAAGTCACTAACAGAGTCCTTTCAGCTCGACAAAAAGAAGACAAGTAGCTGATTTATGGAAATAAAAGTTAGATTAAGTCATCCCCGGCTTTAGTTCATGTTTTTTTCAATTTTTTTCAATCTTCATTGTTGTAATTTTAGAAATCTATCGAGACAGTCATGTGATACATTCAACCAGAAAAATAAATCTGAATGAAATCTTTTACTAGAATGGAAAATATGTAAATATATAAAGTGTGTTTTGGAGCAAGAGTAAGAGTTTATTTTACTCACTACAAGTATTTGAGACATCATTGTTGTCTTTAAATATCTTGAAATAAGACATGTTTATGGACTAGTCTGGTGAATGTGGCTGTAAAATGATATTTTTTACAGAAAAAAAGACACAAACACTTAATTAGATTTCAGTTTTTGCAGTGATAAAAGTTGCTCCCTAAGCACCAGTCCACCTACACCAATGGCTCCTTCAAAGTTTCCACCATTTTTACAGGTCTGTCCTCACACTGTGCTCAACATGAACTCAATATCACAGTGTAATATTAAAATACATCCAAAAGGCACGCTCTCTGCTGAAGCCATCACTATCTCATTCCCATCAATCAGCAGCTTTTCAGCCACCTGTAGCTGTGCGATGGTCATTTTTGGCAGAGAAAGCACTCGGAGGTGCCATATTACTGTCACTTCTTAACAAGACAGCCTGTCCAAACGACCCCGTTAGACGGCCTGCTTCTGTCCACCCCGCTATTTAGAATTTCACTAATCATCCCGCCATGCGCTCGTTGAAAAACCACATTAATGTGTCCTTTTCATGCATCATTTTCCATTTAACTAAACTACTGCGGTCAATTGCTGCAATGCTGGTGCCAACATAATTCAACGGCGCTTTCATTGAGGTTTACAAAGGCAAAGCAGCATTATTCATGACACCAGAGCTTCATCTCACATCAGGGACAGGATTTCATCATTCTGTAAATGTCTGACCTTACTTTGTGGAGAAACGATAAAATTGTTATCAGATCCAGAGTTGTACGCCTGGTTCAAAACCAATCCTCAGTGTCAGAATAAGTGCACAAAGCCCACAGGATGATGCCGCCTGACAAATGCTTTTTCCCTTCAAGAACACAAACAGATGATGACTCTTTGCTGGAGACTTTTGTGATTTTTTTGGAGTGTAAACACATTTTTGTCACATAGATGAGGAGCTGATTGAAGAAGTCTCTGGTGTTTGTGTAGCAGCGTTATATGAAGAGTCGTCTATTCCTGCAGACGAAGCTATTTAAGCCCCAACAAACCTTAAAAGAGCAGAGCTGTGCTGTGCTGTGCTGTGCTGTGTTGTGCTGTGCTGTGCTGCCTGGGTCTATTCCTCCCTAACTTTATTCCTGCAGCAGTTTTAGAGGTAATTGTGTTTTTTATGGTTTTCACTGATGAAGGAAGTTGGTCTTTTTTAAATCGCTGTCTCATGCTGTTAAGGCAGGGTTTTTTTTTCCAGATAAAACAAAGTAAAGCACTTGAAAAGTACTGCTTGACTGTTAAATTAAATAGAAAAGGTAAATCAAAGAGAAACGACTCAGCCCTTAAGATTTTTATTTTTTGTTTAATCTTACCTTTGTAGTGGATGAGTTCATCTCAACCAACTCACTGCTTTGACCCAAGATGCTGCACAAACTACAGCTCAGGTTTATTTAGGTGTGGTTGGAGTCATGGAGGGGGGGGACTTCTTTATCACAGCCAACACAGAGCAGAGACATCATTTGTTTTATAAGCAGACTGAACTCACATTACCTGATCTTCAACTCTTGGATAGCTAGGAGGGAATATTTGAACGTGCTGAAATTAAATCTTGCACTCACCCTGGCCGTGCTGTCTGTCACAAGCATTGTTTCTATTGCACCTAGAATTGCGCAAAACCTAAATATCCACAAAAAAATTGCTAATGGAAACACCAAAATTATAAGATGCCTCTCAAATCGCAATGAGTGCCACAACAGTGACATCCATCAGAATGACAGTTTGTGGTATCCATGGTTACCACAAGTTACAATCCTCTTTCCCTCTTCCACATTCTGCAAATTGAATCTCACAGGACAAGATTTTACTTAAGCTGTGTGCAATTCTAGTCTCAACACAGGCAAGGTGCAATTCTGCTTTATAGAAACTTCCCAAGTATTGCTTTTACTTTGCAAAAAGGTGTGATGGAAATTTAGCTACAGTCTATTAACCCTGACACTGATGTTGTATATTTTGAGGTTAGTGCCTGAAAGCAGAACATGAGAACTAAGTTCCTGGTAGCACCAACATTTTGAGAGATGAAAATCTATTTTCTAGTCTCGTCTATAAACCCTTCATGGTTCTCTATCATGGGGCATTTCACAATGTTTTGCTACTATGCCCGCAAAAGTTTTAAACTTCTTTCCTTGGACCCTAAAAAAGGGAATCTATAATTCTGTCACTAAATTAACTCCTATTAGCTGTTTCAGGTACAGGAAACACAATCCATCCTGTGACTGTTGTATAGAAACCGCATAAACTTCAGCAGCAGTATCAGCTTAGTTTATTCAGAGTCACTAAAGGGTCTTCTAAAAACAAAGCACTCAGGAACAAAAGGTCAGGAAGAACATAATGAAAGATGGGAAGAGGAAACAGAATATCACATTTTTTCATTTTTTTGTACCTATGATGAAAAGTAAAGTTAGTGCTTTTTACAAAATAATCTCCTCACATAGGAAATAGTATTTAGTTACCATGTAACTCAATAGAATGGCTATTGTTCAATATTGTATTTGATTAAACCTCAATGTTAATCATCCCTGTGTTCATTTCGATATATTTATAGATATATTTTTCCCATGCTGTGTAAAACAAGAAGTTGCACACAATTGTAACTATTTACTGAATATCTAGATTTGGCTAGATTTCCTTGTCTTGTCCATTTAAACATGCAGAAAAGATGTCTGGTTGAGAAAGTCGTATCTTGCTTCAACAAGTGGCTGGTTTATGTTTAGGATCCCAACAAATCTAAGTGCTGTTGAAACATGTATTTTTAACTAAATGCTGCAGAGTAAGTCAGTGAGTGTGTATGTAGAAATCACGACCATGAAGGTGTCCAAAGAGAAGTCCTGAGTCTGACCTGAACCCTGAACTCTGTTTCTTTGGTGTTCATGGTCATCTGAGTCAGCCTGATTAAAAAATAAATAAATTCCATATTGACATACTACATGTGCCATAGACTGTATAATCAATGGACGCCATGACAGTTGTCTCTAACTGAGGTCTGCACCAAAACTGCTCCCCCTGGTGACTGGCTGCAGTATCGGTCAAAATTTTGTCTCCTCATGTATTCCAGACTAGAGGTGGTAAAAGTTTGGAAAATGATTACACGTCATAGAAATGTTTCTCACATCCTTATACTGCAGTAATATGAAGATGTTGTTTGCCTGCTTTGTATTCTTTTTGAAGAGTTGGTTTTTCATTAGTTATTTGACGTTACAAACTGGGTTATAAGTTTCATTTTATGATGATTGACAGCTGCTGTTTGTGTGTAGTTGTTATGGAGGATATAAGAGACTTTGGGGAAAAGGACCAAAAAGTCATTAGACATTTGAAAGAAAACATATATTTATATTTTTTGCTTTTTTGTTACCTGGTTCCACTTGAATTCTTCTTCTTCTTTTGGCTTCAAAACTGTACAACAGTAAAAGACGGAGCCACGCTGTCTGTCTTATATACAGTCTATGGTATATGGTACCAACTGAACAGGTCAATCAGTGAGAATAACCTTCCACAGCTGCTTCTATTTAACCTGTAACACAGTAGCAGCCTGCCCACAGTGCTCTCTGCCTCCAGCCTGATAGATTCCTGCCTCGGCCCCAGACGACCCTGTAGCACATACGCAGATATGGAAAATGGATGGATAGACCTTACAATAGCACAACACATAACTCCAGCCTCTGATATTGACTCGAATCCATCCTCTCTGACAGAGAATCAAGAAAAATCGAACATTTGGCTTCAGAGAGTCGGAGTTTGATGAAGAGCTGTTGTGTTGGATTGTGTTGGACTGTGTTCGACTGTCTCAGTTCTGATGATATTGTGTAGCTGTGCATTGGGAAAGCCTTTTCTCCACTTCCTCTGCTATCTGTAATCATTACCCATTCCAAGACTTCCCTGGTTCTTGAGCTCGGTCCACATTAATCAAGCAGACCTGTGCGAGGAAACGAGACACCAGTGCTACCCTCTTTCTCTCTTCCTCTCGCTCCTTCTCTCTCTCCGTAAGGATTAAAGGCTCAGTGTGGCTCGTTTGGAATTAAAATTTCATTCACTGTAACACTGCCCTGATGAAGCGGTGGGAGATCCAACAACAAAACGTGTGACTAATGGTCTATTGCCAAATGGCTGGAAACACAATGGCTCCAGATGAATAATAAATATCAGTTTCATTCACCGCACCAGCACCATCTATCCTTTTGGCAGGCAGAGAAAACACAGGCTACTGCCTTTGTAGAGAGGCTGCCTTCTGAATCCACTGCTGAAGCTCTGTTTGGGTCTCATGCAAGCTCTCTGCATTTTGAAGTAACTAATACTCACTCAGATAAAAGCTTGACTTGCTTTGAACATGCACATTTTCTATCAGCTCATGCATATTTCAGCGCTAAAACCCGTCCCCTGTCGTCAACATCTATTGGTTTTGCTGCTAAAAGGTCTCACTCACTCACTCACACTTGTCTCTCATTCTTGTTTGAGGAAAAAAAGAGAATTCATAAACTCTCCCTTATGCTTAAGCTTTCATGTAACATCAGAGTTAATCTATGACTCTATATGACGAGCCATGAGCTGCTTCCTCACATACACTCCATGCATGTGCCTGTGTGTGTGTGTCTGCGTTATTTCAGGTCCATCTTTTTATGCATAGAAATTGATTTCCAGGACGAGTTTGTGTGTGCGCTGATGATAGCTCCTTTTCCATCACAAGCTGTGATATGCTCGCTAACATAGACGTCCCAAAAGTTTGTCGCACCTTTCCAGATTTAGGCTTTCATTTCACACCCACAACACACACACACACACACTGTTCCCATCTCTGGCTTCTGTGGGCTCGCTGTTGGCAGTGCGAGGTGTGTTTGTGTAACGGCATTAGCACATCCGACCACATCCTGTCAAAGCAGTACGAGCGGAATAAAGAGGGAATTACTTGACTCTGATGTATAAATGAGTCTTAAAGCAACTTCCTACATCCTCAAAGTCAACTTTTCAGGAGGCAGAGGCGTGCTGGTGGCTCAGCTGGAGAAGGAGGGAAATTACACTTTTTCAGACAGATTTAGGGAGAGTCTTTTCCGTCTGGGCCTGTTGCTGCTGCTGCTGCATACAAAGCTGAGGAGACAAAAACACAGGCGAGGAAATAGGTTACTGGATGATTCATCAGGTCACAGCTTTGGTCCAGTATCAGAAATGAGTCCTGGCCTCAAAAAGAGGAAAACGGGGAGAGAAAAGTGGAACTAACACACCTCCATTTTTCATATGTATTATTACAGATTCCACGTTTGGATGTTAAAACACAATGATAGTGTTTGAAAACACCACCTTCAAACAGCACTGCCCCGTCCACTGCGTCATAGTGTGTTATTTGTGGTTATTTATTTTGGGGGTATAAAGACGGAGGTGACAAAGCAGAGGAAGGACATCCAGTTTTATAATGCAGTGTATCAGCCCAGCTCAAAGCTCACTCCAGTCCTGTAAAGTCTGACTTCTAACCCTGAGAAATACACCCCTTCTTCCTGTCTGCTTTTACACCCATTTCCAGCTCTTTGGTGTTTTTCCATGACTTTTAATTTGTACCATAAATAAAAGAAAAACAATAACTGACAGAATGGAGTTTCTGCAGGTTTTCAAAGGTCGTCTGGTGGTTACAGCTCTGTGAGCCTGTTGCTTATGTCACTCAGGTTGACAAAACTTTTGTTGTTTCTCAGTTTGAATAAAATAGAATCAACTTCTGATGAAAAAGGTGACAATAATATTATGTGTTCTATATCAATCTATGAAACTAACCAAACATAGGAATTTATACATAAATATATCAACAGCAAGCATGTAGTGCTCATAGGATCTTTAAATAATATGAATTTATGGCAGATATGACTGTAATGATGATCACACATGATGTCTGCTCAATAATGTTAACTAATATGAATTATAGAGAAAATGCTCTTTCCCTCCAAATCATGAACATTGCAGGTCAATTCAAAGTCTTCACCGATTTGATGGATTCTGACATTTGCATGAAGAGTCCTTGCGAGTCGCTACGACTCTTAACCACAGTGCCGAGTAAATTACCGAGGTCATACTAGTTAAGTGGCAAAGTTCTGCAAAGTTTCAAAGTTGGAAACTTACCATGAGAATTTTCAGAAATCAACACAAATTAAACCTTTTGCTTCAATTTTTGAAAGCAAGGGATATAGAGTATATTTGATTTTTTTTACCCCTTAACCCTTTCTATCTAAGAAAAAAGAATGGAAAGTTATAGCACTGCGATCAAAAACCACAAAAATCTAAAAGAAAAAAAAAACTTTTGAAGTTGTTGAGACTGACAGAGTATATTCAGTTTAACATATTCCCAATGAGAACAATGTGAAACTCACAAAGTTCTCTACCTAAAGGTTAAGCAGCAAGTTAAAGGTTAACTAATAATATCAAAGAGTTTTGGGTAATTTGTATTAACTATATTTACATGATCATATACATGTATATACATTAAACATTTTGGTTTCATGTAAGCCTACATTCATGCAAAAATGTCTAATGCAATATATTTAAATGACAGCATAAATGAATTTTTGGTCATTTTTCCCAGCTTTGCCTGACTGTCATGGAAATCAGCATAAATGTTTGTTGTAGTGAGCCTCGAAACATGAAACACATTTTGATGAGCATTTATTATTTGAACTTGAAGGTGTCCATTTCTCAAAGTTAAAACATGCCATCAAATATATTTACCTCAGTACCATCATCAAAAATGACCTTGACAGGACTTTTAGACTCTAAATGCAGAAATGTGGTCTCAGTAGAAAAGCTGTTGGTGAGCGAAGTAGTGATTGTTGATGATCGAATGTGCTCTGAATGGTAGAATTTGAATTTGCACACTTTCATGTCTTCTCAACCAAGGTCACTTTCTAAGTAACCAATCAAAAAAAATAAAGAAAAGAAAATTACCAGAATTTCAGAGCCCAAATTACCTGGGAATTTTAGAAAAAATAAATTGAAGATGAAAGCAACAAAACATTTAAATTTTCCAATATTCCAAGCATTATTTACAAAGTTTCCCCTTATTGTTCACCCCTTTGTCACCCTCAATGTTTGCAAAACGAGAGAAACTCTTTCTTTATTTTTTTTTCTTGTGAAGTGATGTGTTTGACTGATTAACTTCTTGAAGCAGTTAACACTAAAAAATTGATCAATTTAAGGAGCTTGTCACTGCAGCTTGTAAGTAGTTGTTGTCATGTTTCAGTTTTTTGGGGGGTTTTTTTGAGCACTGCAATCAGAAACTACAAAAGTCTTGTTTCAAGTTAAAATATGCACTTTTATGTCAGACAAAAGACTCTGTGCAAGTAAATTTTGTCATCAGCATTTAAGGCAAGTTTGTCTTCTTTATTATCACAACAAAAATAGTCTTGAATGTACTTAACTCTTATCTTTACTGTCTCAAAATATTCTTGGACATACAAGAAAGAGACCTTAAATGTTTGCCACCACGCACATGGCCTAACGGATATGGCCGCGCACCATGAGGTTCGCCCTCGAGCGGGTGGCCCGGGTTCGATTCCTGCCTGTGGCCTGTTTCCCGCATGTCATTCCCCTCTCTCTACCCCCTTTCCAACTCTATCCACTGTCCTCCACTATCCAATTAAAGGCAGAAAAGCCCAAAAAAATATCTGTAAAAAAAAATCATTTGCCACCACCTCAGTTACATAACCATTTTTAATTATTTTTGCTGATTCACTGATGTGGCTCCAGATCATGACAACAGAAGCTTTCTATCAAAATGTATCTAACACTAACAGTTTAGTGAAGAGCAGGTTTAGATCACACTGCTTGTGTTGCGTTGGAGCGATCTAACACAGATCCATCATCAAAAAGCTTTTTTCAACATTTGGCATCAGTTGAAAAGAAAGAAAACTTCCCTGTAACAGACAGAAACCTGGAGCAGGACCAGACTCATTAGTGAACAACCATCTGCTTTTTGAGTAGTGAAGTTTTTCTTCATTTGATTATTTCTGTTGTGTTTTTGTTGTTGTTTTGTGTTGTTTGAATCTCTCTGGTTTTAGATCCAATAAGGTATTATTGTGTTCACTTTCTGTCTATGCACCAGTGAAGACCCTGCCCTGCGCTGTGTTTCACCCTCTAGGCTAGTGAAGAAGCTTTTAACAGAGGAGACAGGGCTGGTTCCACCCAGTATACTGCAAACAGCATCTGAAGGAGGTCACTCATTAAGTAACAACTCTGCTATCTCTCTCTAACGGCTGGCAGCACCGCTCTAACACTCTCACCGAAGCACTGACTCCTCCCTCCTCTGACTCTGACTCCCACTCCATCCACTGCTCCCTCACTCTGCCTCCCTCCCTCATGTGGCAGTTAGGTCATGAGGGACTGGGTGGGAGTGGGTGGGAGTGAGATTTCTGCTGCTCTGGGAGAGGGAGGGACTGTTGGGTGGATTTGAGTCTGGATGGGAGGATGGGGAACTCGTTGCTTGTTGGTTGGAACAATCAGAGCATGATGTCACTGATTGTGGCACACACCCAACATCACTCACCCATTTTTTCCTCTCTTATCTCTCTCTTACTCAAAAAAAAGGATTTTTAAGATACTTTTGCTAAAATATAAAGGACTTTTGGTCATATCGGGGTCTACATGAGGTAACTTGTAGTTTATTAAAGTGGGTTCTGTATGAATTAAAGACAGGGATTCTTCAACTTCTCAGCCTGTGACCCCTAAAATAGTGCTGCCAGAGACAGTCCTTTACAAAGAGAAGTTTATTGAAGTATGCTATTGGTATACTCGTTTTTCAAACAGTGCACTTTCAGTTTACTTTCCATGTGCTTGTCAGAGATACACTTTAAGAAGTTATGTGTTCTTCTACTTGGTTTATACCTTAAAGTATATTTAAATGTCTAGCATATTTGGTTTACATTTACAAGTTTACTGAAAGGTCTTTGTATACTTCCCTTAAACTGAGAAGTACACTAGTGTATTTGAAACTTTAATCTACATGGAAAGCCAATTTGTTCTTAATCCTGAGTTGCCTTACTTGTTAAATTTGAATTCATATATGTGGCTTCCATATGTTATTGAGTTGCATGTTGTAAGGGCACATGATTCAATGTCAGGTCTATTTAAAGTACAGAAAACTTCAGGTATAAGAGTAATAGCTAAGTGGTTTATCTAAAGGTTTGCAAACACTGTATAAAAACTAAGCTATAAGCATGGCATTGAGTTCACGTAAAGAGAACATTAAAGTTTACATATGGTATAAAAACTACCAAACTAGCAGCATACTGAAGTTTTCACTAAAATAAAAGCTGAAGTGTACTTCAGAGCTCCCCTTTACAGACTACAAAGTGGTTTAGATTTTTTTTCAGTTCTGAAATTGCAGTACACTTGTAAGTTCACTTGTAATTTTGTTGCAGTACTAAATAAAGCTTAAATAGCCTGAAACAGTTGCTGGGCTGTGCAGTGGCAAAATAGATTTGGCTTCTGCCTCTTAGCGAGAAGATCACCAGTTAGAATTCTGGTTTGGACAAAATGGACCTCTGTGTGCAGTTTGCATGTTCTCCCTATGTATATATGGGTTCTTGCCTGGTTGTTTCGCCCCCCCCCATGGTCCAAAAGCATGTTTATCAGGTTAACTGGTGATTCTGAATTCCCTGTAGGTACTCCTGATAAGTGGTGGAAGATAAATGAATGAATTAATGTGAACTGGCCAAGTACTCTAAGTTAACTACTCTGAACTCAAAAACATAATTTTAGTTTTCTTTAAACATACTTTTATTAGCTAAAAGAAATTGAGAACTATCATATAATTCGTGAACTTACACTATATCTCTGTGTATCATCACTTTATCCCAAAGTATACCTTATAAACTGAACAGTGTTCTAGAAGTGTATAACTAGGGTATTTAGAGAACACTTGTAGGTTTCCTTGTTGTGTACTTGCAGTTAAAAATAAAACTTGAATACAAACTAGAAACATACTGATAGTACACTTTTATAAACAAAAAATGGGACAATTTAGTTCCAAGGGTATTGAAAAAGTGCACTTGTAAGTAAACTACCAGTACATCAATATTAGTATACTGACTGCAAAGGTGTACTTGAGAAATGTACTTGTCCTTTACTGAAGTATACTCAATAAGATAAACTTGAAGTGTCCTTCTTATTTGCTGTGGAGAACACCAATAGACCAGGGAATAAAACTACCTGTGTGCACATGTAGCTGTGTTTCCTAAATGAACCTGCTGCTGACACTGTGGTTATCCTGGCTCAGTCACTTTGTGGTCATGTGGCAGCTGAGGAATGTGGAAAACAAAACAGTATGAGTGTCATTGTTTACTTATTAAATTCAACCCCTATTTGATTCATTTATTTAACAGTAATTCATGAAACGTGTGCATTTTTAACAGTGTTTCAATTTGAGAGGTATTTGTGAGGGACCCCCAACCCCTACTTAGGGAGCCACTGATCCAGGGGATAGTGTGTGTGAGCAGGTGGATATGCACATTAGAATCCCAAGAGCTTTAGAAACTGCCACAGTGTCAACAGGCAGAGATGAAACTCGACATCAAATGAATGGATTAAAGAAAGAGTAAATAAGGAGACTGTGTTTCAATGTGAAGGACAGATGACAGTGTGATTTTAGAGGAATCTTTTAAACAAGAACTTAAACAGGGGGGAAAAAACGTCTTTTAATCTGCTCCTTTACTGTAGAACAAACACTTTCACATCAGTCTGAAGCTGACAGTAAATAGGCTCAGAGTGTACAGTACAGCGTTAGTGAGTTCACAGTTTGGTGCCACTGAATAGTTTCTCTCTCAGGACAGTCACTCCTGGGCTCTTTACTCTTCTCCTCCTCTCTCTATTCTCTCTCTTCTACGTCCCCTCTGTCCTCCATCCATCTCTGCTCCATCTCCTCCCTTTCACGCCGCCTTGAAGGCTGGTCCCTGAAGTGTTTGTCGTGGCCTTGCTTGTTTTGCTACCGAGCTCTGTCCGCCCCTCTTCAAAACAACCATCCCCCTCTCCTCTTTACTCGCCCTTCCCTTTCCCTCCTTTTATCTCTTCCTTTCTCTCTTCGGAGTTTTTTTATTTTTCACACTCGGGGAGGACAGAACTCTGCACTCGAATAGTTGACCTTCAGTATTTTGGTTAAGTGGATCCCATTTCCACAAAGGCCTCTTCACCTGTCTGTGTGGATTGCCCATGTCTGCCTCCCCTATAATTCTTTATGCACTCTACTGCCTGATATTGTTGCAGAAATCCAACGCCTCACTATTATGTCTCCTTGTTTTATAGTCCTCTTAAATCTGCATAGTTTGGTCTTTTATGTTTCATTGGCACTGCAGTCCAGGCTGTGCATTCCTCTTCTTAAACACTGTGTTTGAATGCCACAGTTTTTGCAAATCCCTCATGCACGTTTTCCATTTTATAGAGTAAGTTTCTCTAATGTGTTTAAAGTTTAATCTAACTCTGAATCTCTCTTATTTTCCCAGATATCTTCAGTGATATGTGCACTGCAGCACTCTCCGACTCCGAAAACGAAGCCAGCACCTGGGGAGACGTGTCTCAGGACAGCTGATACACCAGAATTATGACAGTAGTTTGATATGATGGACTACAAACTCTCCT